>JBBMKC010064464.1:0-17461 GCA_037834085.1 Bipalium vagum | reverse complement strand
AATATATAATTATCAAATTTTAAATTAATTAGACTTGAAATATTTTGATTATTAGATTCAATGCAAAAATACGAAAAAACTTTTTACTCAACCCAATATGTATGACACTATTTTCAAAGGATCGTTGTTATGGTTGGCTCAGCAAAGTCGTTAACAAAGATATAGAAAATGGTTTTCTATTATGACACTCAGTAAAACTTGTGTAGACAAGGGTTCAAGTTCCAATTTAAAAATAAAGTATTAAAGAAATCTTAATTTGTTCTCATTTTTTTGACATTTTTGCTATTGGTTGATTTGATTTTATATTGTGTAAACGTTTAGTTGTCAACCATATTTTCATACATAATTCTGAACACCACTCCATAAACCCTTCTCATTACATTGATTTTGTTAAGTTGCTATACCCCTAAATCGTTATTCTTAACCTCGTTATCTAATTAATTTTTAAGAACTTACCAAAAGCCTCAATAGTTTTTATACTCAGATCCTCAAGTGAAATTTTTTTCATGCTGGAAACCTTTGTTTTCATTAATTTTCGATTTATTTTAAATCATGAAAAACATGGCCAACGGATCAGCACATTGATGTTTTCCTCATGAAATCAGCTTTCACTGACTTTGCCTAATGGCACACACCTCTGTTTTTGAAGTACAAATTCAAATCCAGTGACGAACTTTTTTTTTTAATATTTTACTGTAATATGCCTCATTAACAGTTATAATGTGTTACTCTAGTTACAGATCTACAGGACTTTAAAAATTGATATTACCAAACACCGAAGAGGAATGTTTAGTAGCATATATTACTAATTGACGTATAATAATCTGATCTGTAAGCATTATCTGACTCCACTCATCACACCACAATCTTTTAAGAAAACTAGTGGTCAAGAAATGAAATCCAATCAGTATATTTCAGATTTCAAAAATAAAAGTAATCAGAGTTCAAGAGAGTTTTCAATTCAACAGTACTGTCGAAGTAAATATGACTGTAATCAGTTATTAAAATGACATTAGAAGCTCAAGTTTCCACTTATTTAAACCGATTAGAGTTATTAAATTCAGAGCAGACGATATGGAATTTTGAACATTTCTAGTACAAGTAGAAAATTGTTCTTCCTTCGTTAGCAAAATTATATACTCAGATAAAGTTAACTTTCTACTGAATGTAATGATTTTTGATCTATTCTAAACCTCTGTTTAAATTCAGATGGTATCATTGAGTTGTATTTCTTCAAATATATGTTTAGTGGACTGTCATATCTTAAAAACCTGTAAAACTTAATATGACCTAAAGTAACAATTGGATGCATGATGATGAGACAATGACGCACCCGTCGTATATAGTAAGAAACTGTCTAGACAGAAAATTCCATAATGGCTGTATTGAAAATGACTTCCTATTTCGCCGATTTCTAATTCCGTCAAGCCTATTCTTAGTACGATATTGCGTAAATTGATAGACTTTCAGAATCACTGAACATAAATACAGTACCAATCATGATTGTAACGAAATAGACATTGGAATGTGTAAATATTTTAATTTTCTTTAATATAACTGTTTTTCCGAAAAAAGTATTACCGACTTTATATCTTTGATGATTACTTATAAATGAAAAGTAATTGTGACTTGGTCATCTTCCGTAGATAATTATAAAAATTAAATAATATTTAATAATTCCGGTTCAAGGATTTTTTGCAAAAATTAATATTGACCAATTAGAATTGGATAAATAGAAATAAATAAAATAATGACCGAAATCCTAATAGTTCGAAAATAATTATAGGAAGAAATAAGGATGTAATTATGACCAATAGCTTTTCTTTTATCTATTGTTTTGAACTTCAATTGTCATGAATATTATCTTTCGATAATAATTATTATGTCCAATCCATCCACTTTTGCCAAAAAGTAAAAATATCTAATTCTAAGGGAAACATGGTTTTTTTCATCTTAATTTCTTACTAACAGACCTTTTTCTGAAAGATTTTAAAACCACTCAGTTAAGAAGACATAAATCTGATTTTATTATTATGGAGTTAAAAGAAAATTTCTTTTTTTCTTTTGGCTCATAAAACCTTGAATTTTCTTTGGAGCATTAACATTCGAATTCTGTGGAATTCATTTTTCAGGATTTATCCTATACCTTCTTTAATTTTTTCTGTCACTTAATTAAGTCATACTTCAGTTCATCATTTACCTCAAATATTTTCGAGGAATAATTAGATTCCATATCATAATCTCTATTTTCATTCTAAAATAACAATTCTTAAGTCTTTTCATATTTTTCTGCAGTCAATCTTCACAGTCAACATTTGTGCTTGTAAAAATATGCACATTTTTTGCTCTTTTTATAAATTAAAGATTCTCTATGTCTGGTTTTAGAATTGTCTTTTCGTGAAATGCCTTGTTAAAACTTTCTTTTTCTTCCTCATACCAATGAGCTCGAACTGTTTAATGAAATATTTAATGAACGTCTCGAACGCTTTCTCATAATTCTAATGCCTGTGACTGTCATGCCATCACTGTTGTCGATATCAGTTGAACTTATTGAAAATGAAGCACATTCGATAATAATGTTAATTTTTCAAAATAATTTTAATGATCTTTTTTGACACTAACGCAGTTAATAAAATTTTGATTGATTTATTAACTTTATTAATTTACGTAAATTTGAAAAAGCCCTTTAAAAACTTTTTAAAATTTTAATAATTCGACTAATTTAAAAGTAATTGTAATAAAATTGTTACCTTATTTTTTCAATAATTTTATTGTTTTAATTGATACAAGAATATTTATAATAAATTGACTTTTATGATTTTGACATCAAAATCAGACTCAATTAATATCATATTATTTTTATTTCAATTTCAAATTTTCTCAAAGATAATTAGATTAATTAATTGAACATATTTAATTGAAAATTAAAACGAAATCATTAGTGCATATTAATAAAATAAAATGATTAAAGATAGAACGTAAAAAAATTAATTAAAACTTAAAGGTAGGATAAAACTTTACCAATTCTCCCATAATGTTTCTCTTTAGATTTTAAGTTTCCCTAAACTGCTTAATTTTGAGACTTTGATTAATCTTGATAACGGTGTTTAGATTTTCTCCGCTTATTGTCTCTGAAATTTCAGCAGACTGGTTTAAGAAAATTTAGTGGAAAATATTATTTTTCCGCCGAAGCTTATGGTAAATATTTTAATTTATAAATATTTCATTATTAATGAATATTTATTTTTTACTTTTTTAAAAATACTTTTAAGGAAAATATTAAATGTGAAGTAAACAAATAAAAGTTACTAAATTCATTGTTTCTATTAAAACAATTTATTTATTTAATTAATTTATCTATGTTAGGGTTTAGTAATCCGTTTCACTGCTTTGGCAACATAAATCTTTAATGGTATTGTTTCGTGTTTATTATTTGAAAGAAAAGGAATTAAAGATATATTTTAGAAAATATAATCTTTTTATTGAATAAATTCAAATGAATTTTTTTATATTTATCACTGCAAATAATTTTATTACCTAACGCAGAATAAAAAGAATAACAAAAAATAATTAAATAAAAAAGTGAAAAATAATCAATATTATTATAAGTATATATATAAAAATTTAGAAATTGTTTAATCAAATTATTTTATACATTTAAATTTTATTATTAAAATTATTATTATTATTATTAAAATATGTAAATGTAAACAATTTAATAATTTCATTTTATACGAATTTGAAATTTATATATATTATTAGGAAATTATTTTTATTGGTTTAAATTTATTCTAATTAATTTTACAATAATTTTAAAAAATAATAAAAATTATTATTATTATACTCATATGTTTTTTAGTAAATTAAATCCATAATTTGATAGTTACTTAGAAATAATATAAGGAAAGTAGAAAGAAAGGTTATTAAATTTTGGTATGGAAACAGACATTATTTATTTTTCCAGATTTTAATTATTAATAAAGTCAGGCAATAAAGATTGAATATTATAGTATGTAAAGATTGTCCTTTTTGCAATTTGATAAGTATTTGAAATTCTGAAGATAGTAATTCAAACAAAATAATTGTTTATTATAAAGTATAGCTTTTAGAAAAAACTATAAATATTTATATTTCAATAAAACCTGATCTAAATCTAATCTGATCTGAGCATAAGACAAATATTTTTTTAAAATTTATTTTAATTTTTCTAGATATATATATATATGTATTGCCAGTAGAATAAAATTTAAAATCGGCATTTTTGTTTTAATTGTACTATAAAATCATTTGATTGACGTTAACATTCAATCGTTCTTATTGCACGTTAGTTTTAAATGAAGTCTTAAGTAATTTCTGACACATTTGCAACGGGTAATTCATTGGTGGGCGTGTTTATGTACTTTCATCGAAGTATCGGATTTCGAAAGTCAAATTAATCAATTCTTATTTCACATTCCGAATGTTCTTGTTGGTCGGTGATAAATGTTTAATTTTCTTTTCAACTGTCCTGATTTTTTATAAAAAAGAAGTTTAATTTAAAAAATAAATCAAGAATACATTCGCATGAAAAAGTATAGAAATTCCATTTTTTATTTTAAAATAATTTTTTGAAAATAATACGGTAATGTTCCGAAAATATGGTGTATATATGGAAAATTATTTTTCTGAAGGAAAGTGAAACCCGAATATAATACCATACTTATAATGTTCCAAATATAAGACCAAATAATGTTCCAAATTCCTTTATCTAATGCCTAATAAGGCAATATTACATAAATACATGTACATATGAGGGTGGTTCAATATTTAAAGATACAAACTGGTTTATAGAGAGAACAATTGCTATGAAAATTATAATTATTATTAAACAGTAAATTTGTAACCTTATAATGACTAATCATTACCTAAATCATTAAAATTATTTTGTTTAAGTTAATTAAATCTCATTAACTGATGATAAATCCACTTCAAAAATTTGAAATATTTGAACAACGTTCAGTGGTCCGGTTTTATAGTATTTTGTCCTACATATTATCCATAGATAAATCATCTTTTTTTTCAGATTCCTCTATACCCTCCAACTTCACTTTTAAATCATTATTGAATTTTTATCCAATAATAATTATATTATAATTTAGAAATACAATTACCTACGACATTTAAATGTTGCAAAAAGACTTTGATCTTTCAGGAATATATAAAATTGTAATATTTAAATTTTAAAGATTTCATCTTTAATATGAACTCAAAATTTATCGAATATTAATAACGACTTCTTTGCTCTGGTTAAAATATAGATTTGCAAGGTCTTATATTCGGAACAATGCGGTAAGTTATTTAACTAATATCTTCTAAATTAATAATAATATTTAATAATTATTAATTTTTCAATAAAATCGATTTTTGTTTGACTAATGAACACAATGGTAAAAATTAATTTTAACAAACATTTTACTGGATTTGTATAAATGCTATTTTTGTTTTAATTAATGTGATATTTTAAATTTGAAAATTGTTTACTTTTATTCATAATGGTAAATATAAAAAACCATTAAATATAAAATTACTTGACAGAATTTTTTTACGTTCTTACATTAAAATGTTATGATCTCCCCCTACCTTTCCAAGTACTTATCTCTTAATGAATCAATTCTGAGAGTAGTCGAAAGTTATTTCTTTTTCCAATTATTCCTTTCACATACCAAACGCTTTCTTTTTTATTTTATATTTATATTTAAGAATAACTTTCCACTGGGGAAAAAAGGAGAAAACTATGTTAGGGAGTTTATTTCTTTTATATAGTTCAAGAGAAAAATTTTGCATTACCAATCATAAAGAGATTTGTCCCACATTCCAGTGTAAGGCATTGATCGCAGTCCTCCCTAAAGTGTTCGCAACTGGAATCCTGATAAAATGCTAGTGTATCCTTCAAAGGAGTTTTTACAAATAAATTCACCAACGAACTGTTCCGTGTACAGTACAAGCTGTTGCTCTCAATTGATAAATTTGGAGATTTCTAAACAAAGTACGCTGTATTAATTAATTTGTTTATTAAGAGAATTGAAAATTACAATATACAGAAAGCAATTCTTAAGGAAGAAATGAAAGAGAAATTCAATTAAATATCATCATCATTATATTAAATATTACATTCATATTACATATTTGTAAATATAATAATATTATTTATTATTTTTATTTTATTGATTTTAATTTATTTATAAAATATATAATTTATGAAGAGATAATATTTCAAAAAAGTTTCATCTGATTATCGTCTGCACTTTCATGGCGTATTTTACTTTAAATTACTTGAATATGGTCAATGTATCAACGATGAAACATACATGGGTTTTGTGAAAAACGCGTTAGAAAATTTGAGTCTACGAATTCCCGAAGATCCCAAAGAACGTCTTTCTTATTCCGCACTGCTGGCATTAGATTATTATACAAAATGATTACTCACTTGATCTCAATCTGGTAGATCGCTTTGTGTTCAAAAAATATGTAACCTATCGCCGAAACACGATATTTGAAAAATTTTTGCAAGTCAGAGAAATTTATCAACCAATTGGTCAATACTCTGGCCCCCACTATAATGCAAGAAGAATGCTGGAAGTTGGTAAAACATTCAGAACATGTTATCCAGTGTAATGACAACTTACTTTGTTAAGTTAAAATAAATGTTTTTCATTTTATTTTATTTATTTTTAAAACACCATTTTTGCGCCCTATATCAAAGTGTTATTGATTGTCAATTGTTTAACTGTCAAATATTCATTTTAAATTTTATTTTATAAATATTCATATTTGTTTTAATAATGACGTATATTTATTTTAATTATTCTATATTCTTATCAAACGTTTTTATTCACTTTAACGGAACTTTATTTGACGAAGATTCAGAGCGGTAAATATATTGTTTTTTTTATAAAAAAAGAGAAAGGAAATCAGAACATTTTATTTAACCACTCTAAAAATAGTTATTAATTAACGGGAAAATAATTATAAAATATATAATCATATAAGAAAATCCAATTGCTATTTTATTTCTCTTTCTCGTTATACAGGCTTTGAAATTTTAAAATTAACAATAATTAAATCGCCTTTTTATTATCGGGAAAATATAAAAAGGACGAAAAATTCACCCTTATAATAACATTATTAAATGAAAAAAAAATTTTTTTTTGTAAAAAAATATATTTTTTTTACAAAGGAGTCTGACTTAATGAAACAATATATTCTATTAAATTTCTAAATTATATATAAAATAATTTTATTTAATTCTTAAAAGACGTAATTAGTTAACGAATATGAGATTCTGTTCGAAGACTTTATTGATGTCAATGTAATAATTATTAAAGATTTTCTTTATATTTTAATTGATGGTGTTATATTGCATGCTATTATCATTTCACTGGGTTTTCCTTTCTCAACAAAATAGTCTAACAAAATATTACTATTTTTAAGGAGAAAAATAATTCCAAACATTTTCTCTAAATATAATTATTATAAAACGTGGATTAGAGATTTCATGAGTAATAATAATATTATTATTATTAAATTAATTAAATTGGGAATGGTACTCAGTAAAACAAATCTGTCAGATAATTTAATTTCGTTTTTAAATTAATGTTCATTTTTATTTGTAAATAAATTATAGGAGCGCTACACATTTGTTAATTATAAAATGATATTATTTAATAAATTTTAATCGAGAATTAATTAAATAGCTATCCAATTATTGATTAGAAACAAAGTATTAAATTAACAAATTAACATTTGCATTTAAACACCATCAGTTTTATTTGAAAATTAATTTTAAAAACAATATATTAAAACAAATATATTAAAGCAAATATTAAAAAAAAGTGTTCATAAGAGTATTATGAGAAAATTTGACAAATGTTATTATTATTTTTTAAATCTCATGTATATTTTATTAATAATAATTGAATGAATTTTTATTTTGTTAATAACATAAAATTCATTTCAGGATATTCTCTTGTAAATATTGCATCAACAAAAAAAATTCTCCAGGAGTTTTGTTATGAACAGTTGATTTTTTTTATAATTTTAATTAAATTTATGGGTTAATTCTTCTTACATTTCAGTTTTTATTTTTAATTCGGTAATAAAGTTTTTCTTGGTCGTACATAGTCCCGAAAAATAAAAGAAGTTCCCGACAGAAATACATTAATGGGTGCTTGAATATTATATTGGTGAATATTGCAAATATAAATATAAAATATAAAAATGCTGCACGAAAAAATAAATCAAATTAAAATCCGTAACATATGTAAATAGAAATGTTCAAAAGTTATAAAATCTTTAAAAAATATATGTTTTTTCCTTAAAACAAATAAAAATATCATTTTAATCAATAAGTATTTAAAATTAAAATCAATTATTTATTAATTATATAAGTATTAAATTAATAATGTTGATAAAGTTTTTCTTAAGTTATGAATTCAATTTCCGATCAATATTTTTTAGAAGTTTAATAAAACTCTAAGAGTATGAGAGCTCGATCTGATATTACTTCAAGAATATTGGAATTGAAAAAAAAACAAGTTGTCGAAGGAAAATGTCTCTAGTAGAACAAAATTGTGTTTGTCTGAGAAACAAATAATAAAGCAGTCTGTCTTGAAGATATACAAAATTAAAATTTAGTTTCAAAGGAATCAATTAGAATGATTGAGACTATGATGTTCAAAAATCTGAAAGTAAAACTCAAACTAAGGGTACAACAAGAAAAAGTACTACTCTGGCCTAAATATAAAGCGAATTTGGAGAATTAATGGGAAGATGTAATATTGGTTGAAAAGTAGAAAATTATAAGTGTATCAAGTATTTTCCTATAATGGTATCTATTTAATAGCTTAAATATTTTAAATAGATAATAAATAAATCAATACATTTGAATATATCAATTTATTTGCAGAATTAATTTTAATATTTAATTTAAGGTTTCATTTACTTTTTACTTAGTATTTGTTGGTATGTTATGAATGATAAAACAACTACAATTCGAATCATTTTAAGATACCTATGGAACAAAGTCATCAGTGCCAATGCTGCAGTTGAAGAAATAAGTTCATTAAAAGATTGATTGATAGTTACAAGAACAACATCTTTAATTGGTTTAAATGCTTCAACTATGAAGATATATTAATATGGGATACACCTTCTTTCGCCCGCCAATCCTTGATGGACGACAAAGATTTACATATAATTGTGGTAAAGGGTCTACATAATAGCACGAAACTTTTATCAGTAGCACTTGGACAATCTAATGATACTGTAAATAGACACGTGGATTTTCTAAGAAAGTATCATAAGAAGATCAAAATAAATAAATAATTTTACAAGCTGATCACAGAACGTTTATTTGCTAACGATTGCTAGAAAATACTTTTTAGTGGTCTTTATTGACAAACCATGATTGGAGATTAGAAATTGATATTTTTTCACTAATATGACAGAAAAACATGTGTTTGTTGCGAAAAAGCCTTTGCCAATGCCAAAAAAGAATCGTTTTGAAATAAACTGTCTGTTAAGCGTATGGTGGAATTTTAGGTGCCTAAAAATGCCTCAGTGAAAGCTAAATTGTACATAGTGTACTTGGAAGATGGTGAGATATTTAAGACACGTTATTGATATTTAATAAACAGAAAACTCGCTCATGTTGCAACATGAAAATGGTCCCGCACACCGACATTACTTGATTACAGCTCAACATCAGAAAACTGATGATGTACAATAACTTTCACATCACCATACTCACCAGATTAAGCGTGTTCAGATTACAACTGCTTTCACTCTGTGGCTGCAATTTTTCCGGATCGGCAGTTTGAAACAATGAGAGTGCTTGAACAGGCTTGACGTGAATTTTTTACCTCCAAAACTAAGGAATGGTATTTCAACAGATTTGTCAGTTACCAGACAGATGGGTTAAAGTCATTGATAACAAATAATTACATTTCGAAGATTAATCATCTTTTATTCTTCTTTTATGTATATTTAAATAAATTTTGTTTTAATGGGAAATACTTTTGATAAGCTCTAATAATCTACATGGACCACATGATTTTGAGTACTATTAGCATGATTTGAAAAATGAAAAGTTGGTTTGATCGATGAGGCATACGGAGGTCATTAAACCACGATGTACCATTGAATATTAGCAATTCATTTTTATAAAATTAGTTTCCTATTTAAAATCCTTTTTTCAGAAGTGTTTCAATAAATATCGTTCGTTTAATTTAACTTAGTTTTTATTTTAAAACTCATTAAATCTCATACATAAGGAAATTTTGATAAAACTCCACAATGAGATCTAAACTTATAAATTTGCATCTAGTTAAAAAAGTCTGTTATATATATAGCAGGATATATTGTGGTATTTTTAGGAGCGGAAATAAATTTTTGTGGCACTACACAAATATTAGAAAATAAATAAAAAGGAGAAATAATTAATTAATACATTTATTCACCATCATATTGATCTTATAATTGAAATGTAATAATTTCCAATAAAATCATTCAATAATAATAAGAATAAATGAATGATAATAATAATAAATAATAATTTTTTTCAAATTTTATTACGCTTTGAAGGTAGGCAGAGAAAAATAATGTGTTTTATGATAACAGTAAAAATATGTCTCTATTTTAGTAATTCTCTTTTTTCAAAATTAATTATTCCAATTTTTACGATTCAAAAATATGCGATGAGATCAAATCATCAAATTGAAAATATTATTTATTCTAACTCTATTTTAAGATGGAATTAGCTACAGACTTTGGAAAGGGGTTCTTGCAAAAATCGGTTAAAGTGACAATAAATTAGTACAGATATTTGCAAGAAAAATCATTATATAATAATAGGTGGAAAGTGCATTTTCTGATAAAAGAAAGTAACAATATAACTAAATTGATTGAGGTATGATAATGAAATATTCAAAGCCTCCATAAATGACACAAGAGAACTAAATGACGTAATAGGAGTAAAATGAAGGAAAATTATTATTAATATAAGTATAAAATAAAACTTGTTTATAATAAAGTTAATAATAAATAATAAAAGAAAAATATTCCAGGATCAAAAAGAATATTTATTCCAACAAAATCGTTAATATTTTAATTTAAATGTTAAAATATATGTTGCAATTATTTTTGGCTGGTCGATTCAAATATTTGCTGATTGACATTCTGTTCCGATTTAAACAAATTAATAATCCGACATGTTCTTAAATATTTAAATATTTAATTATTTAAGATTTTTTCCTTTTATTTTTATTGATTTTTAATTTTTTAACACGAACAATTTGATTTAAATTAATTTAATATTTTTATTAATGAAAATTTATTTTTAAAAGAAAAATATTTTTAAATAAAATCAAAAAAGATATCTGAAAATAAATTAGAAAAATTATTATTATTATTATTAGTAGTAGTAGTAGTATTTTTGTATTTGTATTAAAACTTAAGAAACTTTTTGTTGTCCAATAAAAAATGAAAATTTTTGTTAAAATGTTTCAACGGAGGCTTTTTATTTTACAAGATAAAATTCACGAATAAAAATAAAATTAATCGTTTTGACAACAACTGGGCTATCTTCTGGATTCCAGTTTTATGCTATTCTGTAATTCTGGAGTAAAAAAAAACAGATTGTCAGTTCCTAGTGAAGAACTTCATTTTCAAAGCCCCGCTCTCAGAAAAAATATGACATTGGCCGAAATAAAATGAAAGTCAGAAACTGCAATATAATGCTAGTTCAGCTGATCTGTCAATAATTCAATTCTATTGTTGTCTGTTGATAGTTGTCACTGATTTAATAAATTGAGACTTTGAGTTATCAGCTGGTAATAAAACTTTCCGATTGATTAAAGAAAGATATTTTGTTGTCATAACTTCATGCAATCTCTTCAATTGTGCTTAATAAATATTAAAGTTTGAAATATTATCACCAAACAGAAGTTCAATCTTTAAACTTTTACTTGTTTAAGTTTTATCTTTATATTAATCATTCAAAAAATGTTTTTATTAAATGAAAATTAAATATTAATAATAAATTTCATGTAGAAATGTTTTCTAAAAAGCTAAATTCACGCAAAAATCAATAAATTTTTTTTATATAAAATTAAAATAACAATGAAGAATGGAGAAAATTAAAATGATTTATAAAAAATAAAAAATTTTAATCTTTTTAAAGAAATTAATCAAATTTATGGTATTAAATATGTTAATTTTATTTAATCCTATTTTACATTATTATATTATTTTGATATATTATTTTTATTTTTTAGTTTTCCTTTTTCATTAAAATAATCTCTTTGGTGCAGTAATTAAAAGATTTAAATAAAAAGAATTTAAATTAAAGAATTTCTAATAATTAAAAAAATTATTATTTCTATAAATTATATGAATTTATTATTTTAAATTATTCACCAATGATTAAATTCAAGAAATATTGAAAATTCGATATATAGATTGTCTAGAGAAATTTCATTTATTTTACTATTAAAATTTAAAAATTAAATTGATCTCATCTAGATTTTATGATAATCCTGATTTAAAAATAATTTGTTGAATTAATTTAATTTTAATATACAAATCTCATTTATTTGTCATAAAAAAAATAATTTTTAACTTAAAAAATTATAATAATAATAATTATTATAAGTAAATTTATTAATCTTTTTAAAATATAAAATATATAAAAATATACAAAAATATATATAAATATATAATTTCATAAAGTTTTTTAATTAAAACAAAAAATATACAAATAATAAAAAACCGTATAATTTTCATATACTTATTATTATTATTTTTAGTAGTTTTGTAATTAAATTAAATTTTATTTTTTTAAAGATATTTATTAAAAATGATTAATATTTTAAAAAAACTTAGAAAGGTTTATAAATCGCCTAACTTAAACAAAAAATTAAAAATTAATGATATTAATTTATTTGGGAATTATATGGGCTGTGTAAAAAGTAAATTTATCAGAGTACAAGATAAAAAAGGATTTTAAACGTGATGGAGCCCCTGCTTATTAGTCGCTTGAAATAAGACATTTTTTGAACAGCACATTCCACTGAATGTGGGTTGATATAGGGGACTATTCTATTGGACAGCGAGATAACCAGATATATTCCCAATTGATTTCTTTGGTGATATCAAAAGAAAAAAGTTTATACAAGAAAACCAAAGAAACTTAAAGATATGGCAGAGGCAGTCGAAGTATAGGTGGTTTAAATATCACCATAAATATGTGAAAAATCTGAAAAAATAAAATTACTGCATATAAGAAGAATTATCCAAATTCAGTATACGAAGATATCGCCAAAATGTCAATACTTATTTAAGAAGACTATTCCATTTTGATATGTTTCGGAGATATGTAAATGCTCCAAATCTCTGTATAAATAACACAATGTAAATGACAGAAAACGAAAAACAAAACCAAATATTATTAGAATTAAAGTATTCCTGAAATTCTTTGTTGAAAAGAACAATGAAAGAAGAATGACCATTACTGATGATCTATTGAAAGAGAAATCAAATCACTACATAAAAAACCGAACTCAAGTACGTATGCTCACACCATAAGTTTTAAAATGTTCAAAATTATTTAATATTATTTGATTCATTAAAACAATTTTAAAATAATGATAAATGAAATAATGATTAAAATTATAAATATTTAATGTGACTTAAATGGATGAAAAAATTTGTTAATTCGATAACCAAACAAGTATTTTTCGGAAAGCCAAAATTTATTAAAAATTGTAAAATACGTATTTATGATATTTGTTTAAATTACCAATTTAAGTCCAATTTAATGAAAACAAATTGTGAAACAAGTAATTATCTAAAACATTTTATACAATATTTTAATTACGACATTTTGTCTCTGTTTCCTTATACAACTTATCTTTATCAAATCTTCAAATTCCTCTTTGGGATAATTGATGATAAAATATTTCAGAATTTGTATCATATTTAAAATAACGGGATAAACTAACGCTAAATGTAAATAAAATATTCTCGGGGGTCCGCAGCGTGGGACCCACCAATTTGTGTATACCTTACAATCCAGGAGAATTGTGCAAACAAACTTCGGTCCTGAACCGAAATTCATTAAAATTCCTATTCATTACGTTGAAGCTGAAATTGTTACTTTTTATTTTTATATAATCAATTTTTATACTTTTATTAATTTATATCACAACGATTTCTAAGATTTCATCCGTATGAAGACAATAAAAAATAGAAAATAATTTTTTTGATGAATTAACATAATTGCCAAAGGTTCTGAAGGTCAATATAATTTCGAGTAGACATCTTTCGTTGATCTTGTCTTTATATTTTCCATTTCACATTTCACATTTAAAATTGCAGAACGTTAGAAAGGTTTTTTTCAGTATTTTATTGAAAGAGAAACAGAAAAAAATATAAACAAAATAAAGCGCCGATTTTAACAAAAGGTTGCTCTGATTAACAAAAGAATCTGAAATATCTTCTGAATCTGAAACCAGAGAGTCCAAATGTCATCGATTCAAGTGCTGTCTCTATATAATTGAGTCTTAACTAAAAGGCTTAGCTAAACATTGTATTTGTACCTAAAATGTTAGAGTCCTGTATGAATTGAGTAAAGATAACTCTGTAGCCTGATGGGTGACATGTGAAAATTAATAAAATTTTATGGAAAAGGTTTTCTGATCTGATGTGACATTCTAACTTTCTAGTGGTGCAAATAATCTTTACGAAAAAATATGGTGTTCTGAAATCTAAGAAATGCAGTTGAAATACAAAGAACCTCGCAAAAAGTAAAGTTTGAATACCCATGAATTGCAAAGAGATCATTGATTAACAATGAAATTTAGTGATGGAGATCAGTATCAATTCTAATGATCCAAAGTGACATATGAAGAATCCTGTTGACTTTGATCAAACCTATGGCACTTGTGCTTGTTTATTTAATTTATGAGCCTTGTGTACGACAAATTTGTTTTATAAATAAAATGTTATCTCAATCTCAAGAAAAACTTACCTGGTATTGACAAATTTGTAGATACCTCAACCATTTCTTGAGCGCTATTCTTTTATTGTGTTTTTTTTTTCAAAGACTTTCTTATCGTTTTGTTTATATGGTGATGTAGTAATGAAGTATATTCTATTCGCTGCCATGTTATCTCTCAGATTGCTCAACATTGGCGTTTCATAAAATAATGAAAATTTAGTATTTAGAAACCATAGAAAAACGTATTTGTTAAAAGAAAAACAACAAGTAATTTCGTTTCACCAAATCAATCCAATGTATAACCAAAGACAATTAAGGTCTCAATTTGAATTTTCTCTTCCTCTAATAACTACATTTTAAAAATGTTTAATGTTATGGAAACTAAAACAACCAAGAACGAAGAGATTAAAAGAATAAGATGTTCTTTCTAGAAAAAAAATTGATTGTCAACTAAAACGTTGTTGAGGGTTCGTTTGAAGAAACATATTACTATGACTGATTATATTTTTAAACCAAGTTACCTGAAAGATCAAACTTCTCACATTTTACCACATATGTCAAATGCTCGCAACAATTTAAAAAACGGCATAATATTTTACAAGTAAGGTGAATAAAGGTGAAAGAGGCCCAATAGATGAAACAGAAACTTTACAATTCAAAGATCTTTTCTCAAAAATATATTAGGATATGGGTCACATAATATTTATAACTGCATGAGACAGTCTTATTCTATAAATGAACTTCTAACAGAACTCTTACAATACGAAATGATGCTCGACTTCGTCACACGACATTGGAACTGTGCCGCGTATTATGTGAATAATAAACACCTTTATTCTTTAATTTATCGTACTTCTTTTAATTGTTTTATTATACTTCGGTTCCTTTGAAAGTCTATAGAGAAGAGACCAGATTTTCTAAGTGTTGTTTTTTCGATACAGATTTCACTGTATTTAGATTGTAACCATTTCTTTAAATAAATAAAATAATAAGAAATAAAGTAAATTTCTTTTAATATTAATAAATAGAGCATCATTTATTAAATAGAGCACCCAATCATTTTATTTTCACCACGGATGATTTTTTTCTAAAAATACAATAAATACTGTTAGTGAAAATTAATCGGAAGTACCGGAATTCGAACCCGGGACCTTCACATGCGCATACACTGCTCTGACCGCTGAGCTACATCCCCCGACTAATTTTCAATATATTTCACAAATACAAATCCTTTTTATTGCCTTTATCTTTTTATTATAACATTTATCAAATATAACTCCTTCAATTAATGCCTTCTAAGTCATTTTATTAAATAATTATTTGCAGAAAAATTCTCCTGAAAAAGAAAGATAATTAAAAATTACATTCACATTATTTCATTGAGATAAAAATTTTAGATAATTGAAAAAAATCCTTATAACCATGAATTGTATTTTTTTAATTTAAATGACTTAATTGATTGTTTTAATTCATTCCATTCATAAAGTAAGATTCGTCTGATACTGATTTATTATTTTTATTCAAAATATTTATTTAATTTATTTTTAGGAAATTATTTTTACTCAATTTTGTTTAGGAATTGAAGACAAGTAATGGTTTTCTTTTTAATTAAATAATCATTAAATAGATTTTGTTGCTATTAAATTAATTAATAAATAATGTGCAATAATTAATTTTTCCGAATTAATTTATTATTCACCAGTAGATTCAATTAAAACTGCTTTTAAATTATTAAACTATTAAAATATTTAACCTATCAAAACTTATTATTATTTATTTTCACAGAACTGATTTATTGAACATTTTCCCAATTATGTTTTATCTATTTATTATTATTTTTTAAAATTTATGACGACAGTTGGCATAAATAATTAAAGGAAAAATGAAAGTAAAAAGATAAAAATGTTAAACTATTTTTATCAATTTTTTTAAAATGTTGTTTAAAAAAATCGTCCTCATTTTTAAATAAAATTTCTAATTAAATTATTGATTGAATTAAATTTTAAGAGGAATTTCAGGACCAAGTAAAAAAATATATGAAAAAAATTATTGATAAATAAGATGATAACCAAAATTAATTTTAATTTATAATATTAAAAATAAAAAAATAATTATGATTTTCTAATATTTTACATATACTTCTGAAAAACCATTATAAATAGTTTTATGATAAATAATATTAATTAAAAAAACTATAAATTAATTAAAATATTATTAGAAATAATTGAGAACTCCATCTTTTATTATTACAAATAATAAAAATTGTAATTAATATTTTTATAAATTTTGATTTCAAAAAGTTTATCTTTTCTAGAGAATATTAGCGAGGAGAAATAATAAATGAAAATAAATACAGGGTGCGTGCGATATTTTCGGAAATAAAATGAAAGAAGAAAAACAAGTATAGCTTTTTTATTTTTTATTATA
>JBBMKC010064354.1:0-17463 GCA_037834085.1 Bipalium vagum | reverse complement strand
ATCTATATTAATAAATTCATAAATATTATTAATATAATATATTATTTTCACATTGGTCGACCAGTTATTTTTATGGACTTTATAAATATAACCACAAATACTTTTCAAAATAGTGAAAATATTTTATTTATTTCTTAATTTATTTGTCATGGGTAACAGAATTCATTTCTTATATTACGTTTTTGATAAATTATTTGATACCAAGAAAAAAAGTCGAAAGATTATTGATGAATATACTTTTACAGGGATTTTCCTTTGGTTTTCTATGGTTTTTCTAATATGAGTTTACAGTTAATCTTTAAACTAATCCACTGATTTAAAATCATCAAATAAAATTAAACGCTGATAATTTTATTATAAAAACTTAAAATTAATTAAAATTCAAATAAATAATAATTTCAAATAGAATGATTTGACCAATCATATTGAAGCCCCTTTACTGCAATTTGATTGGCTGTTATATTTGTTGAAAAATATTTGAAAATATTGCAAAATTAAACGATCTGTGGCAGAAATATATTACAGAAATAGAAATAATAATTATCAAAATTATACAAAATTTATATATTATTATTAAGTAATAAAAAAATTAAAAAATCATTTTATAATAAAATAATTGAATCACTTAAGCGGGGGAGATAAAATCAAAATATTAATTTTAATATTGTAAACAAATTGTAAATCAATTATGGTTCAAGAAATTTAAATGAATATATAATATAAAAATATAAATTTTATTATTTTATGTGAGGAATTTTTACGTTACTTTATTTTATGATAATAATAAAAAAAAATCAAATAAGAAAATAATTGTGACTGTAAATATCAGAACAATCACTCGGCCAACTGTCACATAAACCACCTTTTGATGCAGATAAAATGTAAATCGAATACAGATTCAAAGGTTTCTAATATCTAAAGGTATTAAAGATCAAGGAATATTCTACTGGGATTAATTTTATTATATATATTTTGAACAATAATCTCTTATCTTCGTTCTTTTGATATTGAGAACGATAATAACTTTGAATGGAAAACATTGTAAAATAATAGATTTGGGAATGAGTGTCATTACACTGTAAAAAATCGAATTATTATACTCATTTTCCTGGATTATTAATATTACATAAAGTTATAATAAACGATTTGCATTTTTTGTTTTAATGGGTTAGAAAAAATATTTCTCGGATTTTTGAGAAGGATTTAAGTTGTCAATGCAGAAAGTCGCTAGTATAACAAGATTACTCCTTTTACTTATTTCCAATTACATAAAAAGTATAATTTTAGAATTGAAACAAAATAATCATTTAAAAAATTTTGTAAATAAATAAATTTATTTTGTTATAATTAAAATTACTAAAAAAATTTGTTTTAATTAATTACAATGATTATTTATATTTTTCAGTTTTATTATTAATAAAACGAACTAATCAATATTTATGAATAATTAAAAATAAATTCTGAAAAATAAAAATATCTTTGAAGATGAAATGTAAAAATTAGGAATAATTCTCAAAAAATTTCGGTTATTTTGCATTAAAAAATTTTAAAATAATTATTTTTTAATTATTTCAATTATTCAAAAAAACCATCGGTCGTTTCGATTTCATTTGTTTTTCACAAATTTTTCAGATTATAAAAAAGTCGAGGAAAAGTGAGAATGTCCCCTAATCCACCGAGGAACAATTAAAAAGTATTGAATAAGAATCAACTCAATCGACAAAAGTGGGCTCGATTTTCATAATCCATCATTTTTACTACGGACATTGATTATTTTTCCTTTTCTACCCTATACAAAGAAATATTAATTCTGGACGGAATATTAATCATGAGATATTTTAATTAATAATAAATTTAATTAAAAAAAAAAATAAAAGAAATATAAAATATAAAATATAAAATATAAAATATAAAATATAAAATATAAAATATAAAATATAAAATATAAAATATAAAATATAGTAGACATTTTGATGTAAATTAAAACAATTTAAATTGATCATATTTAATGTTGCATATTAAATTGGATAAATATTTTGTTTTTGGGAATTTTTAATATATTTTTTCATTATATTAATAACGGGAAAATCAATAATCCAAACCAAAGGGGAAACTATTTTTTTCCAATCATTTTTTCCCCTGAAAACTCAATATGGGAAAAGGAGTATTAAAACGAAAGAAAGATTAAAAATTCGACTCACTCACAAATCTTTTATTTTCTGACAGATGGAAATCAAGGTTTCCTTTTCCGAGGGGGCAAGACGTAATTTATTTCATGGTAAAAATTCAAGGAAGACAGATAGATAAATCTCGGGAATGTAACCGTTTGGTTTGAAAATATTGCCTTTTTAATTAAAAATTTATTAATGTGATTAAGTTCAACGAAACCGAGACGAACAAACAGCTACACCGGTGGAAATTGTGGAAAAATTACTTTTCTTGTTTTAATTGTGTCAGTAATTTTTTCGATAATTAATAATTGGTTAATTAAACCTTCAATTATATAAAATTTCCTCACTACAGAAAGACTTAATTGGAAATTTTATTAAATATAACTAGAATTTATTATTATTATTAGCAGTCGTGAGGCAATGTCAGCGGAACCCTTGCACTGTGGGGGCGACTCAATTGTTGAACGTTTATTTGGTTCTATAGAAATAAATAAAATTCTGACGCTTTCTTCGTTCGTGCTGTCTTCATTTTTTCCGATTAATTAAAACAACAACGCAGACTCTCTTTCACTTTTATCAACAAAAATGTGTCTGGAAAATAGGTGAGAACGGGAAATCGTTTCTTCATCAAATTGAATGAAATCTCAAATAATAAATATAAATAATTAAATGGAATAGCGAAAAAATTTATTTTTTATTATTTAGGCTTTGGAAAACTTGACCATTAAAACATTAAACATCTTCTGGACTGACTGATACATTTTTTAATTGGATATTTTTAATTTAAATATTTGCTCAATTTTAATTGGTTTATTTCGATTTTTTATTTTTTTAATTAATTAGAGAACATTTTGATGATCTATTGGTTTTTTCTTTTCCTTGCTTATCGATCTTTTGTTAATAATGATTCGAAAAGTTTTTGTTCATCAATATTATGAAAATTGATCATAAAACTCTAAATTCTTCTGCATTGGCGTAATTTATTGAATGGTTTCAGACTCTACTGGTTCTGCTTAATTGCGAAGGGGTGAAGTGAAGCCATGTCTCCTTATTTATAAGTTTTTTCCCATGAAATTTGATTTGATACGCGATATTAGATACATGATGCATGTGGTGATTATCTTATAGATAGATCAATATAATTTTTATCTTTTTTCGTATTTTATAAAAATATTGAAACGGAACATAAATTGTGCCAGCTATAACATGTATATATCACTGCAATTTTCCCCAGCAATCTTTGACTCATCTTCCACCAGAAAAATCAATGTTACTAAATTTATCCAACCAATCCTGTCGATACCGTTCTTTAAGACTTCCTTGTCAATGAGGTCACGTGTCAACCATTGTTTATTTGAAACAAGTTATCTCTAATTTCGTACTTACCTCACCAAATCTTTTAAAATCGCCTTAAAATAATTGATAAGAATTTCTTGTGATCTGATAAGACCAATGTACAACATTTAATTATTATGCGTACCAAGGACTCTTTGCTAAGTCTTATTCGTATTACACGTTCCATAATCCAAGAAGCATCTATCAAACACTAAAGAGTAATCTCAATCTATTTTTGAGACCATAATCTAAAAGAAAACAGAGATGGAGAAACCACCAATATTTGTTGAACGTTTTGAATTCGCGAAGCAAGCATGGGGATATTGACGAGTCTCTTTTCACAATAACACGATTTATTACAAACGCTGATAATGTAACTCTGATGTATAAAGTGAAAGACGTGGGCAAAATAAGGCTTGATTTAAACAACGTGAAATCCCTCAGTTTGATTGACGCTGGATGCGACATTCGTGTGTTCTCAGCCTGACGATCCAGCAATCAATTTAATGAGAAAATGAAGTACCTTCTCCGTCTAAACAATGGGGAATATAATTAGAAAAAGTATTCAGAATAATTATAATAAAATTAATTAATAATAAATTACAATGATAACCAATTATTTTTAATTATATTTGTTTTAATTTTAATTAAAAAATTAATTTTTGGAGTCAACAAATATAAAGGTAAATTAAATTTCTTGCAGAAATAATTTCTGGAAATAATCGAAAAAGAAATGTCACAGTTCAATGATCAAGTGCAATTAAATTAATTATTATTACTGTTATTACCATTTTAATTATTTTATTTTATTATTATTTAGTATTTTTATTATTATTATTTACTTTTATTTTATTATTATTATCAATAAATATTTTAATATTTCATTATTATTTAGTATTTTTATTTTATTTTTTATTTTTATTTTATTACAGTAGAATTCGCTAATAGAGAACTTGCTTAACGAGAACAAAATCGGGTAAAGAGAACGTTTTTCTTCAAAAATGGCATTTTCTCAAAATTTTCAGTGTAAAAGTTCTTTTTACCCGATTATCGGTAAAGAACAAGTTTTATTAAAATAAAATTTTTTTTATTTTTTTAAAAATATAGTTTATTTTAGACAGTAAACATATAATTTAATTATTTTTGTTTTAAAAAGGTAATTGATTAAAAATTAACCTGATTAAAGGTTATTTGATTAATTGAAAAGATTATTTTATTTAAAATTTTTAGGCCATAATGAAATCAGGTTCCAGAACAATTCTAACACTCAAACAGAAATTTGAAGCAACACTCGTTTACTGATTTTGTTAATGCTGAAGAAAATTTAGTAACGAATTTAGTAATGAACAGGACATTAGTAATGAACATTTGTCACTATCTGATACGTCACATAACAGTCAATGTGTTAAGCTTCCCAACATTCATAAAGCATTTGAGTGCATGCAACAAGTAGTTCTTTTTTATTCAAATCAGGATAAAACTGACCATTTACAAGAAAGTTTAATAGCAATTGAATCAGATTTGGAGAAGATTTTACTCAAGAGAAAAACCAAGCATCGAAAAATAACTGAGTTTATTTTTAAAAAATAAATGCGTTCATTAGTAAAGTTTTTTTTTATATTTCTTTAAAAATTATCCTTATAAAAAGTATCTGTTAAAGAGAAATATTGATTACGGAAAACATTTATTCTGGTCCCAAAAATATTCTCCTAAAGCGGTATCTGCTGTATTTTATTATTATTATTATATTTTTTATTATTATTACCATTAAAATTTTTATTTCAATTTTTTATTATTATTATAATTTATTATTATTTATTTTATTATTATTTATTATTTTTATTATATTTTATTATTATAATTAAAATTTATTATTAATATTATTTATTTTTACTATTTTATTATTATTATTATTATTCTTACCATTATTATTATGTTTTATTATTATTATTAATTTATTATTATTGGAATTATTACCATCTATATATTTTTATTAATATGATAATATTTGAGACACAGACTCCGAATCATTTCTCAATTAAATTAGAAAATAAAAACCCGAAATAATTAATAAAATAATTTTGCGAATAAAATTAATAAATTTTTCAAATAAATAAAAATGATAATAAAGTCTACATTTACATTGTGAACAGGCGAGGGTGGGAATGAAGAAATATCCAACATTCCCAACAGATCAAAGGGGGCTAATTATCGAATTCGTTCCCGGTAATTCTGACTTCACTTACGACGGATTACTTTGGGAATCGATGGTGAAACTGAATGCTTTTCAACATAATTATTCAGTGTGCTGGGATTCAGGGGAAATGCTTTTATCTGATAAATATTAAAGATATATAAATAATAATAACATTTACTGCTGGTTTCAATGAACTATTTTTCGATTTTCACACAAAATCACAATTATTATTTTTCAATGATTAACGCTGGTTGGAAAATTTTGTTTTAATGTAACATTAAGGACCTGTTAAAATTATTAATAAAAATAGAACAGGTAAAAGTTGCAAAAGTGTATCAGTAATGTTTGCTGGATGACGCAACGATTTTGTAATTGTTGCCCATTGGCCAAAGATGTGTGCGGTCGTGCATTATCGTGAAGGAACTCAACATATTTTCGATTGACAATTCTAATCGGTCTTCCCTGATTCAATAATAAAAAAGGTAAAATGGAGATTTGAAGACTCAAATCAGATGGTAATGTTTCTTCTATTTTATTCCCACTTCTTATATCCTATTGAATGTCTCTTCTCCAAATGAAAGAATGTAATTTGGTTGATCAACCAAACAACGAACCAGACGTTGAAAGATTGAATGAAATTTTTTAAGACTGAATTTTCATTCCTTCCAAAATGTCTTAACAAAATTGAAATTTCGATGGCGATGTGACTGTAGCATTTATACAAATAAGCGATATGATATGTTTCTAACCGCAATGAAAAAATCAATGATATATTTTAAAAAATTAAAAAATGACTGGTAACCATTACATCACTTGAAATGAAAACATTCGATCACCTATCTTTATTTATTTATTTATCTTTTCGAAACCCCTTTCTTATACACCGAGAGATGTTTCAAATTAAGCCCATATTAGTCTTAAGATGAATGAGACGTGTTTTTAATTGAAGGAAGTCTACACAGATTTCAGTTGTTCTGTCTTGATGGAAATAAGACGTACGAGACTCGTTTTTCTTAATTTAAAGCAACCAAAGGATTCCTTGACTATTATTATATGTTTAATGAGAGCCAAATTCAAACAAACAAATCTTGTTGTACCTCATCACGGATGTCAATGAAAGATGATTTCCTTTCAATGTTGAGAATTTGTTTATTTCTTTGGAATATAATTTCTGTTCTTCTCTTTTGGTTTTCGATTACCCTTTGAAGATAAAAGACTTGATTTAATCCACTAATAAGTGACCGGTAATCGAGTTCTATAGGTGAACATATTGAAAACTCTCCTTTTCTACATTGACTTCCTTTTCGACATTATTTATTTTTTTCCTATTTAAGGAGGATTAAATATTTATTTCTATATCCAATTATGGAGCTGCCTTCTTTTCATTGAAAAAGGGTCTTTTATCAAAAGATCGGATGATCGATGTTAGATATTGAAGTAATCTTAATATTAGACGGGACCACTGAAATCTTGCTTTAATAATAATATTAAATTCCCGAATGAGTCGATTGAAAGAGCTTTGTCAGGCCTGTCCGAGCCATATTTCTTCGCTTTAAGCTTTACTTGGTTCATTTAATTACAACTCCGGGCCGGCAGAAATTGAAAGCCCAAATAAATCAATTACTCGAACCTTTACTCAAATTATTTCCGAAATGACGTTGAGAACTGATGGGAATATCACCATCGCTTACTTAAAGGTTCCAACAATTAACGAATCGTATTGAGACTCATTAAATATTTATGTTTTTGATTTAATAAAATACAATTGAAACTGTAAAATTTTCTATGCCATAGAAGGAAAAATTTGAAAGAGATGATGAAATAAGTATTAGGTAATAACAGCCTTTGGGGCAGGACCCAAAAATACAACTTTACCCATTGTTTCATTTTTAGATATATTTGGCGAGTGATAGCGAGAATTATTGATTAAAGAATTAAAAATTTTAAAAAATCTGAGCACCAACACTTTATGCTACTTCATTTTAGTTCGTTTCATGACTTGACGATTAAGGGACTTGAGCTTTTAAGAACGTTTCATACCGGGGACTAAATGTTTGGTTGGTAGGAACATAAATGTGTTTTTTATATTTTCAAATTTGAGAAAAGTTTTTTGAAAATATGTTTGTTTGAATGCATTAATTTATTTACCATTTGAAAGCGCAGAAATTGTTTCACATTCTCATAGGTCTACAATCATGACTTTTTTCTAACTCATATTATTTGTTGAATTCATGTTAGAAAACGGCCAATTACAAACAATAACAGTGTACCAATTTCAAATTGGGAAATAATGTTACAGAGAACAATGGTAAAATCAAAGAAGCATTCAGTATGGTTTCATCAAAAGTAAACACTCGTAAAACTGATTCAAAACATTAAGGAATGGAGAATGAAACCCCAAAAGTGATACAGATCATGGATGTCCTTGACCGTTGACAATGATGAATCAAAATCTTTGTTCAAGTCTAACTGCTTGGGAGCTTGATAAAAGCTAGGAATCAATCATTCAACAATTCTACACCAACTCCAGAAATTTGGGAATGGAAATCTGTCCAGACCTGTCTACATACTGTGGAAATAAAAGGAGCCTGTGCGTAAATGATGGAACAATCAAGATTAAAAGTATAAAATATTAAAGCTACAAAAAATAAATGAATAAACAAATGGAAAACATCAGAGCTGCTCTCTTTTGAGATATAAAAGTCCTGCAGTTGGCAATGTTTTGATTCACTTTCATTGATTTCTGTGAGTTTTAATCTTCATAGGAATTCCGTATTCCGGATTTTAATTATCAACCGATCAATTATTTTACAATGCAAAATGTTCCTTAATTATCAGTTTCAAAGGAACAGAAATTAAGCTTCTTGGGTGTCTTGGGCTTCCGTTTCACAGGAATTGATCTCACAAAAATCGTTATCATCCTTTAATTATTCTCGGGAGATTATCTGAAGATAATTCTTACTCTAACCCCTTCAGGCCCTCAGGAGCAAACGACCGAATTAATACTAAAATATTTCCGATCTTTTCTAACAGTTGCCCTTTGTTTTGACTATGTTGCTTTCATGGTCGTAATAAAAGGCCATAATAATGAAAAAATAAATAAAATAATTATTTACACTTGTTACCATGGTAACGATATTTGTAGTAAAGAGTAAATTAAAGGATTCATTTAATTTCTGTTTAAAGATAAAGTAATTTTTTATGACAATTGATATGTTAATTAAAACAAAAAATTCAAAGATAATATTTTCTAAATTTAAATCTTCAAATAATATTTTTATTATTTTTTTTATTTTATTCATTTATTTCTTATTTGTAGATATTATTAAAACTAAGTTTTAAAATTTAAAAATTATAAGAATAATAAATTAAAATTATTTTGTTCCTATCCTTAAAAGCCATGGAATTCCGAGAAAAAATCATTTTCCAACAGCATGGCTCAACTCCACGTTGGAATATGGCAGTCCGTCAATTTCTCAATTAAATATTTCGTCAAAGATTCATTTGGCTCGGTGGTTCAATTAGCTGGGCTCACAGGAGTCAGGATCTCATTCCACTGGATTTTTTCTAAAGAAAATTGTCTATCGTAACCATATATCGATCATTGATGAATTGAAGAAAAGAATTGTTGAGGCCTACCTTGAGATAAGCAAATAAATGCTGAGTAGAGTAATGAAAAGCTGCATTTCTCGTTTCATGTTATGCAGAACCGAAATGGACAAAATTTTGAACACAATTTTTGACAACATAAGTTGTGATTAATATTAAGTGATTGTCACTCTTTGTTTTTATAATATTTACAAATTGTTAAAATTATGAATTGACCTATGGAAAACCCTACAGGACATTCTATCTCTGCTATCAAACATGCCCGCTATCTGCTTGACTTTTTATTTTTCATAATCTATGTTTTCGTGTCAATTCATGGATTTGACCAATCTCAGCGCGTCAGATAATATCATATATTGGGAACTACCCTTTGGAACCTACTCCTGCAATAAAATGATTCAACATAATTTTTTCCTTTTTCCTGGGTTTGGTAAAAGTTTACATACATTTACTGAGTAGTTTGATTCGTGATTCAAATTTTTTAATTATTTAACGAATGATTGATTTATAGTGTGTCTTGAAGAATATTTTGCAATATTGGAAAATATTGGTGATGAAAATATTAGGTGAGTCAGAAAGTAACCTCGTTTTTCTAATTTTTAAAATTAATTGCTAAATATTGACATTTTTTTGTTGTTTTAATAATATTGATATAGAAATATTTGCAGCGCAATATTTGAATTATAAGAAATCATATTTATTTTTAGATTATAATTTTTATAATTCAGTGGCCACATTTTTCCCGACTAAGCAAAATGTCCGAAATTGGCTCCTGTACGAATATCTCCGTGGATCTACAGCCACACTAGCTGCCGATAATAACAATTTATTATCAATTTATTTAATGATATAAATAAAGAAGCCATGGTGGCTTCAACCTCAATGACCATGAAAGAAGTGGACGTCCACCAACGACTGACGACGCAGGATTGGAAGAACTCATCAGTAACTATCTTCTATTAACGACTGAACAGATGTCAAAAACCCTCAGCTGTAATCCTACTACAATTAAGACCCACTTACATATGATTGGAAAGTCATATAAGGCAGGTGTCAAAGTACCCCATGAATTGACCGAAAAAAATAAAGCTGGTAGAATATCTGTTTATCAACCACTGATTCTGAAGATCAACAGTGATCCGTTTCTTCAACGAATTGTCACGGGGGACGAAAAGTGGATTCAGTACCACAATTCCAAAAGACAAAAGAATTAGTTATTTCCAGGTGAAACCCCGATTCCAACACCAAGCCAGGTCTTCATCCTAAAAAAGCTATGCCTTGCATTTGGTGGGATTGTCGTGAGGTAATCTGTTGGGAATTGCTCGAATCAAAAAGCAGCACTTCTTGTCTGGAAAACGATTTCAAAAAGAAGATCAAATCAAAAAGGATATCCAACCATTTATTGACTCTAAATCTTTCTCGTTCTTTGAAAAAGGAATGAAATGCTTGGTTGACAAGTGGCAGGCAATTATGTGATTGATTTATGATGAATATAAAAATTTGTAAAATAAAATTTTGTGATAAAAACGAAGTTACTTTCTAACTTACCTGACTTACCTTACCTTCACGTCGCAGTCAGATCAAGTTTTTCGTCTACATCCGTTTATACAAATAACGTTGTAACGAATAACAATTTATGGATAAATTCGATATTCATACAAAATTGTTTATTTTTTTTAACATTTCTAATTTAAAGTTATCAATTAATACATTAACTTTCACCGTTAAACTTTGGTTGTAATACTGTGGTGCATAAATAGGCTTTTTCCATGGAGGTAACTGCAACTTAGTTTAAATATTTCAAATAGATAATCAATAAATAAACACATTTGAATATATCAATTTAAAGGATTTTTATTGGAGAATTTAATTTCATTTATAATTAAGATTTTATTTAATTTTGGTTTGATTTTTTTCTATATTATCAGTGACGAATAAGCAATTCGAATCATTATAAGTTACCTATGGCAAGTGGGTATTAGTTCCACGACTGTATCTTAAGATAATTGTTCGGTAGAAGGTAATTAAGGGATTAATAGACGGACAACGTCTAATTGGTGAAAGCGCTTCAGCAAGAGACTCATTTCAATAATGCCTGACCTTGATCCGACTGGCAATTCTTGGTTGATGACAGGGCTTTAAAGGCAATGCTGTTAGTTGATCAACATAAAAGCAAGAGAAGTTTATCAACAGATGTTTAGCTGCCAATTACAGAAATGTTATATTCTCTTTAAAGGTTCAGAAAACACAACTGAAGCTTGTAAAGGTAGTTAAATTGACGAAACAGCTTGTGATAACACACCAAAATATCTTTTATTAATCAATATTTTTCGTGAATTTAAACAAGGCTGTCCCCAAATTTTTATTCAATAAAACAAAAAAATTGTTTTTAATTTGTAATAGCGATTTAATTTTTTCCAATCGAAAATTGAAATTTTAATTATTTTTTGCAATTTTTAATTGCATTTTTGTGATTTTTAATTACTTTTTACACCTTTATAAATTAATTTAGATAAAAGAATGAATGTAAACAAATAAAATAAAAATATTTGAAAAATAAAAGTGGGAGGGAATGGTTGAATTAATTTCAATTAATTTTAATTATGAAAAACTGAGGGTAATATTAATATTATGAAAAAAATTTCTGATTCATTTATTATAAATAATAATAATAAGAATAATAAAATATAAATGAGCATAATAATAATAATATTATTAATATTAATAATAAATTTAATTAATAAAAAACTTATAAATTTATTAATAATAATTAATAAAATTTTTTTAAATTTGATAATAATATTTGAAAATAATAAATAATATGAGTATATTACATTATAAATTTTTTTTCTAAATAATTAAAAGTACGAAATATCAAGATTCAGTCACTGATTTAAGGTTCCCTTGTCTACTTTGGTTGGCATCAAGTGTTACAGCAAAAACGTTTTTGGAAAGATAATCAAGAAAATTATGAGGGGTTCATATCAAAACGTTATAATAACATTGCACGATGCCATCCCGACTGAGATAAGCAGGCTGGCTTGAGTGACTTCCGTTTCACTAATCGACATCGTGTCCTCCTACAGCGTAATCTTTTACGAGAGGCAATTACTTCCGATTTGAAGACTAAATGGGTACCAATTTCCGTTCTCAAAGCCACTATTGAAACAAACTAATAATCAAAATAAAATCACCTGTAATGAAAAAACAATAAATAAGTAACAAATTGATTAAATTGATTTTGGTAATTATTAAAAGCTAGTAGTAGGAATTTTAGTTCTTAAGCTGTTATTTTTCTCCCAACTAATGTTTGGTGTTAATGATAAAAGAAAAATAATCAGTTCAACAATACAACTTTATTGACAATAGCAAAAGGGTTAACAGAAATATCAAATGTTGCACAAAGACTAGTTTCTGTTATTTGATATCAAATAGATTAACTATAACTCTTAACTAATGTCAAACATTAAAATTTAGACTGACATAAATCAATAACAAAAAATGAATAGACAGTTAAATAAATGAGTTAAGTCAAACAAATGCTTCAGTAACAATAGTTAAAAATATGAATAGAAAAAAGTCAATAGATTTACAGATAAAAAAGTAAGAAATCCTTACCCGGAAGTGAGAATGGGTTGTCAGTTAGAGGCATTTTAAGACTATCGACAAATATACATTCTTTGAAATAATCTTCTTGTAATAATGTTGTTCATAATAGTCTTCTTTGAATCTATCATTTTTCTTATATTAATACAATAAAAGGAAAACACCGTAAAATGCACATCAAAGAATATATTTTGTTTACGAAAAAGACATAACAAAACAAAACGATGGTTCAATGGTTCAAAAAATTTTGAAGAATTATATTTTTTTGTTGAAGCAAGAAATGTAACGATTAACTCTAATATTATTTGTGAACGATTAACAAATTTGAATGATGCACTGCCAGAGTTGGCAAATTGAAAGGTAGAGTATTCCACCATCATTCAAGGTCACACACATCTTTGGCCACCCAGAAAAATTATTGAAGCTTGGTTGGGATATTTTACCACATCCACTATATAATTCTGATATTGTTCCATCGCATTATAAGTTATTTCTATCATTGGCAAGACGCAAACATTTCGAATTCAAAACATTTCGAAGAAGTAATTTTTCCGTTCAAAACGAAGCACGTTGTGACCGACCAAATTAAAAAAGAAATAATTAAAACAATTGTAAGATTTTGAGATTTCTCCTGAAAGGTGACAGTGAATGTCACTTTTAATTCTCCCAATTATTTATTTTATATTTATATTAATTGTGATAATAATAATTTAATTGCAATTATTTCACAGAGCCCATTTAGAATCAATTTCTCCATCTTTCCCTCTCTCTCTCTCTCTCTCTCTCTCTTTTCTGAGATGGTTGAAAATTAATTAAGATTAATCAGAATAAATTAATTAACTTTTGATAAACCTCGAATTTCGTCAAATGATTTCATAAATTTTTAATGGATTTCGCTTAGGAAAGTCATTGATTGACAGAAAATTGGAAATGTTCCATGAACGAAAAATTGGGAAATAATTGCCTTTTACAAATTGTTTTCCCAAGTCTGGGAGCGATAATTTCCACTCCCCTATTGATTCTGTCTGAGCAAAATTTATGCTTCACCGGCAAAGCCAAATGAAGATGGATAATTCCGCTTGAAAATGATGGATGTCTTTCCAAAGGTTTCAGGGTCGTGTGAAGAAGTCCGATTTCGGAAACGATGCTGGCCGTGATATATATTTGTGGGGTTGCGATATATTCCATTAATCATAAAGCCTATCTTGGAATTTCAGATAAGAACTGTTGTCATGGAAACGGAAATCCATTTCCAAAATTAATGACTTAGTTTGCAATTGGAAATAAATAAGAAACTTTCATAATTAAATTTTTTAATAAAAATGATAACCGTTAATTGTACAGGGTGTGTTATAAATAAGTATCACTTAATAAAATAGCACCAAACATTCACTTTTAAATATTTTGGAACCAATTTTTTTAATAAATGAAATTTTATGTGTTCGTGTAATTATTTTAATAAAACAATATAATCATATTAAGATATTGACATTGAAAAAATGTCCATATTGCATGTTTATGGTACCTTTTTCTTTTATGAAAATGTTATTGGCTCAAACTATTTAGAGATACTATAGTCTTCTTCATGCCACAACTGAGTGAAGAGAACAAGATCATAATTAAGTTTTCAATAGAATGGAGCTCGGCTGAAGATAGAAATTAACAGCACATTTTACAGAGGACTGATTGAGAGAGCAGGACCATTACTTTGAGCTGCGAATACACCCAATGATTTTCTATCTTTAGAGATTAATAAAACAAAGGTCTATACAATAAAACCAAAGAAGACAAAAGATCTGACAGTTGCAATAGAATAAAAAGCAGCGAAAATATCACCAAAACTATGTAAAACGAACATGACTTCTTTTTATTTTCAATTTTAAATTTTGTATCAGTGTTAATTGATTTTCTGATTAAAAATATTGATTTTTAATAAATGTATGTCAAAACTTAACGGTGTTATCTCAAGTATATTTAACAATATAACATTTTAAAATCTAATCATTTTCCTTTTATACGCTCTGGATTCCAGAATAGGAGACAAGATAAGACGATTTAATTGTAATTTGTTTTAATAAATAAAATAAACTGGAAGAATAATAGAGACAATGATAAAAGCCATTTGACCATTTTCAGCTCAAATGTCAAAGGCAGATTTCGGACATTAATGTCACGGGCACTGAGGAGCGCATAGCACGAGGCAAAGTGCTCAGACGGGTCTCCGAATATAAGAGAGCAGAATGTTTTGTTTCCCCCTCTATTTTGAAGTGGTCCTCAGATTATTTTCGAGAAATCAGTCTGACATATTTTACTACAACTGTACTTTTTCCATTAAAAATAATTGAAATGAGTTTCTTTTTCCTTTAAAATCATTATATAATCGAATTCCTTAACCATTTTGGTTGGGGTCGTTATAAATGCCTCTTTCTCTTGTGGAAAAGGATACCTTGTAAAAGAAGATTGATTAACTTATTAATCTAAGTTATCTTCGAGCTTGTGGTTTGATCTTTAAGTAACGAATGTCCAACACAGTTTCATAATATCTTTAAATATAAAAAGATGTTTAACCAATTATATTAAACAAATCAAAAAACGTTTTATTTCCAAATCTACATAATGGAATTTATATATTAAAATATCATTTAATTTCAACAATTCCTCTTCGACGCACAAAGTGGATTCGTTGTAATCTGTTATTAGTTATCCTACTTACAACAACTATGTCCAATTTTCTATGTCAATATTTAATATGATTAATTATTTGGTCAGTAATTGTAGCTTTCCAACCCTGTCTATACACATTTCTTCTCAGAACCCCCAGAAATCTTCGAGAATCTTTTGTAAATAATTAAATACCCATAGAGTAAGCACGACCAAATTACTTTTAAATCAAGAGACATTTTAAATTGATTAAAGTGAATGAATTCTTATTACAATTGATTGGTTTAGGGTATTTTTGCCAAAAGCGAAGAAAGATAACCACAAAACCCTATAATATCATTGAAAAATTTTGATTTTAAATTTAAATGTGCGGATTTTTCAAATTTCATAGTAGAATTTTTCAATGAGTTTAAATTTTTGATTACATAGCATAATATACGAGAGCTGTTTGAAAAGTTCACGAAATGAAAAAGAAAAATAAACTTTATTTTAAAAATATCACATTATTTTGCAACATATTCTACTTTAAGATTAGTGCACTTCTGTCAACGATGTTCTGAGGCCATTATACCCTATCGAAAGTGGTTTTCTTCAAGGCTTTCAAAATAATCATATATCCTTTCATGGAACTCCTCTTGTGAAAAGTGCTCTCAACCAAGAAAACTTTTCGACTTTCGGAACATATAAAAGTCAGAGGCAGCTAAATCGGATAAATATGGGGAAAATGAAGAAGTTCGTATTTTAAGCAATTGATTTTTGTCCTTGTAATTAATGCCGTATGTGGACGTGAATTTTCTTCATGAAAAATGGTATCATTTTCTTGCAAACTGGTTCTTTTTTCATTAATGATGGTATCCTATTTATCCAGGAGCTTCAAACAGATGGAGCTACAAAAAAAGATGGAGCTTCAAAAGCATTAAATGATAAAGATAAAAAATATTTAACTGCATTTTGTAAAGATTTATCTTCTGATATTTCTAATTTTAATTTATTAAAAGAAAAAGGAATTTATCCATATGATTATTTTACTAATTTTGAAAAATTTGAAAGAACAGAAATTTTTCCAAAAAAACATTTTATTCTATTTTATATAAATCAAATATTTCGGATGAAGAATATGAAAGATATAGAACTGTTTTTTCAAAGTTTTGTAAAAATCATTGGGATTATACAATTTTATATTTAAAACAAGATGTAAAATTATTAACTGATATTATTGAAAAATTGTGAAAGTTATCAATTTTATTTCCTTGTCTTTTTGTTTCAACTCCTGGACTAACTTGACAATTAGGATTATTAATAACAATTATTGAATTAGATTTAATTTCTGATCAAAACATGTTTGAAATATTTGAAAGAAGAATTAGAGGTGTTTAGCAGCAGAACTACGCAAACCATATGAATTAGAAGCAACTTATGGTCTTAATAGCGAAGCTGTTGCTTTGATTTCGTAATTTATAAACATGATCCTTTTAGAAAAAATGATTTTCCATTTTGTTACAATAAAGAAGACAATTACTATCAAAAATAAAATTAAAATAATCTTTAAAACAAAATTTATAAAATTAGAATTTAATACTTTTTTTGTAATTTATCAATTTTTCTAAATTATTATTTATTGTTTGAAAACCGATATCCATTTTTAGTTTTTTATTTTAACATTTTTAAACTATTATCGAATCATGTTCATTCTATTACTTAATCTTTTTATTAATTTTTCATTTCGTCTTTTTTCTCTTTCATCTTTATTTAATTCAAATTTTCTTGTACATTTATCTTTTACTTCATGATTAATTTTTTTATCTCGAATTATTTTTTGATACTCATCAATTTCTAAATCTTTTAAATCAATTTCATCTTGCATATCTTTCATTTCTTCTGACA
>JBBMKC010064353.1:0-28194 GCA_037834085.1 Bipalium vagum | reverse complement strand
ATAAAACAAATTTTCCTTTATTAATTCATACTGCAAAAATTAAGTTTCATAAACCGCCATTAATTTCTTTACAACCTTATAATAATATATAATTTAATATCACATATAATTCAAAAAGATTTTTTAAACTATTTTTTAAAATAAATAAAATATTTAACTTATAAAAAATAATAAAAACAATATTTTTCTATATAAAATAATTGGGGAAAATTAATGAAAATAATAATCAATCTTCGTTTTGTTTAAATACGTTTTTGTACGAAAAATGTACGAATAACAAGAAAATATTTCTGTTTTTGTATGTTAATTAAGGTGCTATTTATTTGTCTCATAACAATTAATCAAAAATAATTTTCCTATTCCACCAATTAATTTAATAATCAATCTCTTTGTCATTTCTGTGGTATTTCGATATGGATGTGAAACCCAAATTGACGGGAAAAGCGTTATCAACATAAAATGTTAACCTGATAGAGAGGTCCAATTTAAGATCCACTCTTTTTTCTTTAATTATTTTAATTATTATATAATTCATCACAGTAGGTATATATCAGTTAATCGCGACTTCAAAGGAATGGTTTTTCATTAACGTTTTAAATTAACAAGGAAAATAAAAAATAATATTCTGATTGATTTTAAAACTAAAAATTTGATAAGTCTAAACACTTTAAAAATTATTTTATACATTAATGATCAGTGCACGATTAGCACATTTTTGGCTGAAAAAATTCATCACTAAACCATTCTTTCTTGTCAATTTTTTGTTTAACTGGGTTGATTTTTTAAAAATTTTTTTCTTTTTTGGTAATCGTGTATTTATTTTAAACAATTCCTATTGATTAGACACAATGATAAGCACCCATAACCTATTATTTCATTTCGTCTTTGATATATGAACATATTCCAGAAAAATAATAAGAAAATGCAGTTAATTACGCCAAATCTCTGCTAGAGAAAAGTTCATCAATTATTGCGAAGGATGAGTTTTTTGATTATGGGATAAACTTCATTTATTTTTTCTTTACCAGTTATATTTTTTAAAAATGAACAGATATTTTCGGAGGTTATGAAACCTGTTATTGTTATTGTTAATATTTATTATATTGAATCTTTTCAGAAATAATTTAGAGAATAACACTAGAGTCCAACAATCAATATATCCTTTACATTTGATTTTGAAATCTGCATTTAGCAGAGGTGAATTTGCTCCAGTTGTATTTCCTTTGGTAAAATATTTGATGTTTAATCAATCTACACATTTATGTCCATTCACAAAATTAAATAATATACACTATCAAATGTTGGGTTTGCCAAAGCACAAAAGGTGAAATGGTGAGATTGATGATAATAATAGGATTATTGATAATAATAATAATTAGATTATTAATAATGGGAATATTATTGGTAATAATAATAAGATTAAAAATAATAATATTAAAATGTTTAAATTATTCGAAAAAACCATATATAAAAATCTCAACGGCGAGATTTTAATATATATAGGAAAATAAAAATATTTTTTTAGAATTTATGTCCCGTCGTGAGAACTATCAATTTTGATTAATATTTTTTTAGATCAAACTTTATCTCGTTGTAGAGATAATGTTTGATTATTGGCTAATAGGGGAAATAGATCAATCTCTACGACTAAATAATGAAAGAAGGCCAGAAAAATTATTATAATAAAATTGAGTGTTGATTTATATATCCTTGCAAAGTAGAAGACTATTCGAAAAAGATTTCTGCTAAGAAGACTTTTTTCGATATTTTTGTGAGCGGAATCATGCCACGAAGAAGCTTTTTCGAAGAAATTCACATTTCTGTAATGATTTTTAGTTTTCGATATTTTTGCCAGAGAGAACATTTTTGAAGATTGAAGAAATTTATCCACAGATTTCCGTAATGAATTTTAATTTATTAAATATGTCACAGGGTTTCATAATAGGGGCCAGTGAGCTTTGAATCCCTAGGTGACCTGAAAGAGACCTAGAGGACGACACAAAGACCCAAAGTCTCTCCAGGACAGAACATTTTCGATTTCTGTTTTTTTTAATATTAATTTCATATTGAATTTTGTTTTATTTTTCATTTAACTTTCATTGTATTGGTTTTGAATTTTGCTTACAGTAATATATATTATTTAATTTGACGATTTTCTCGTGTTGATTTGAATAGACATTGGATCGTTTGATATAGTGACTTTTTAAAGTGTTTGATTCTTTGGCGTATCGATTGAGATTTAGGATCGAAATTTTTAAGTTTTACTGTGACTGTCTTGATTCAATTGGAGTGCGAATAAGGTTTTATTGTGGGACTTTTAATTAAAATTGAGTTTAAATTTGTGCAGCTACAATAGTAAAACAAATACAGCATTGAATAGTGAGGAGTTTTAGATTTGTAAGCGAAAGTTACTTGTTTCAGTTTAAGTAATAATACGAGAAGAATCCAAAGTAGCAGTAGTTAACAGTACAGACAAGTTTAGGTTAGTTTATTATTATTATATATTCAGTAATTGAATAAACTCAAAACAAAAATAATAAAATTGATCAACTGCGTAGAAGATCGTTTTCGTTTGTCGGTATCAAATGATAATTTTAATGCAGTTTTTTACAAGATCTATCAATTAGATTTTCTCAGTTTCATTAGACTGCGAAATATCATAATATATACTATAAAAATAAGAGCCGATATTATAATATCATTAGGCTTATATTATGTTTATGCGCACATGCGAAAATAAATCAAAAACCCTATTATACTTAGGCTTAACTATAAAAAGATTCCGACTTTCATAATTTTAAGCTTGTGATCAATTAAGCATAAATTTCTATTTATTGTACATTTGGCTCAACTATTATTATTATTTGATGCTCTACTTTTCATAAGCTCAATAAATACATAAAATCTGATAATAATCTCACATATGAGAAAAAAACGTTAATAATCTTAACTTTTACCTCACATAACTGAAGTCAAACTAACATATATATTTATTAAAACGAACAATAATATTTCATAAACTTGCAAAAAATTTCCTGTCTTTGTTTTAATTGACAAGCCTCCATTATATTTAAAAATTGAAAAATGGAAAATCGATTGATTTATACATTTACATAAACATCTAGACGCACTAATTCAATGATCCGTAATTGTTGTTTACATCGTGATCATTGTGCAACGACAGTTCAAAAAACTTACAACTAAAGCAAAATCCCTAACAATTACAAAGGATGTTAAACATCCTCGGCAGCATTGAACTAGAAAATCCATACACACAAAACTTAATAAATTTGAAAAATGTTAATTAAATTCATCCAATGGTTATGATTCATTTGAAGCAACTGAATAAACTCAACGTGTTTCAATTACAAAGGCCGATCACACTTAACTGATAAAAATTATATGGATATGATTTATTTGAGTTTAAAATTAAACAAAAAACACATTATTTTCTTGACAATGTAACAATAACATAATGCCATCGTACGTTAAGCTTTCACAATTTTTGATTTTCTTATATGTCGTATTATGTGGCATATCTGTGTCAATGAGATATTTCAAATATGCACAAGACTTTGTATTAATTACAAATAAATAAGTTTAGGATTTCATTAGGTCTTAGTAGAAAATACTTTGATGAAAATGATTAAAGACGAAATATTATAGAATAAATGTTTTAAAACTGTCTCGACCACACACAATGATCCACATTATACGATTCAAACACATTCTTCACAGAAAGAAGAGAGTTTAACCCATAACAACATTTTTGTAACTTTCGAACATGCCTAAAATGAAATCGTGGTCTTAGATATGGAAATCAAAATATATCAATGAATTAAACTCAATTAATACTCAACAGTAATATTCATTATATTAGAAAAAAAACCTACTAAAATCTTTCTATTTAAAAACAAAACTGAATTATTTGATTGGTCGAAATTTTATTAATAAATGAAAAATTACATTTTTCGTAAAATCAATAATATTAACAAAGAAAAAAACTTCAAAGGCAAAATCAAACCTTTATATTGATGCTAATTAAGAATAAATAATGTTTCGATATTTAATCCCTTAATGAATATAAAATATACAAATATGTTGGGCATATTTTGTGTGAGGACGAAAATAGATATTGCCATTTTTATAAAATCTAACGTGAAAAAGGAAGCTAATCCTTCTAACAAAATTGTTTTAAACATTATCTGTTGATCAATGAAAAAAAATTGACATTTTTTGATTTTCATCAACTACCACGCACTGATAATTTAAAAGAAAAACTACCTTTTATTGCACATAAGAACAAAAAACGATATTTTGTTAGGGTCAAGTAATTTTTATACTTCCTTAATCGAAGAATATTTTTGTATGAAAGAATATTGACAGTCTATACTCGACTCGTTTAAAGACCTTAGATTTATCTTTTGTTTAAACTGATAACTTTGTCGTTAGGAAAGGAATTAATCAAATTTAATAATTGACAAATGATAAAAAATGATTAATTTTTTTCTTGATAGTCTTTCGTTTCCAATCACGCTGTCCAAAGATATGGTCTTTCAAAATTAATACGAAAAATATTTCCATAAAAAACTTAAAATGAAAAATCTGAACTGGATAATTTTGGTAATTCAGTTTATTTATAAAATATCATAAACATTTTCTACGAAATATATCAATCATTGTAATTTTGAAGACTGACAGAGAACGTCAGACAATTAAAAGAACGTCATTTATCACGTTTATCTTCATAAAATTAGATTAAATAAAGAAAAAATACGAATTTTTAAAAAAATTATCTGAAACTGTGCACATGTTTGTAAAATATTTGGAAAGCTAATTAAATTCTTTTTGAAAGTTCCGCTAATTGTTTATTAATTTCATTAGTTCGACTGAACAAAATTCTGGAAATTATTTTTTGAAAATTATGCGTTTGTTTTTTTGTAACTGATTATTTATCCTTTATAATATCATACTGATAGAAACACAATCCATTACATAATTAAATTTAATTGGATGACAGAAAAATTAAAGATTTCAATTAATTAAATCCTTTAAATCAAATAGTAAAGCATGTTTACAATAACGCAATCACATTAAAATAGTAAAATTTTATTAAATATGAATAAAAAATAAATTGAAAACAGATCAAGAACGTTGAAGACAATATTTCTGTGAATTTAAAACTGATTTTAGACTTTAAAATTTTACAACTTATCTCAATATTTAACATTTTGTTATATTAAATTAAATTTATTTAAATAAAGGCGTGTTATAATTTATTATGACAAATTTGCGTGTTATTTTTGATAGCAGAATATATAACTGTAAAACTGTCTCAGTTTGATGAACTAGCAGCTAACAATAATAAATTTATTTTTAAAATGATGTCCACTCTGTTTAAAAAAAAGTAATATTATTTCATTAAGGTATTCCTTGTTCTCAACTTATTAAAGAAAAGTATGAAAAGATATTCTTATTTTTCGTTAAGTATATCACAATATAAAATTTCTGAATTCAATCCAACACCATAACAACTGACAAGTTGTACAATTTTAATTTTTGTCATGTAATCACATAAACGTTGATTGGACATGAATACAAAAAATAGCTCTCACCCACTCGTTCTTTGTTTTTCGATTCTCTTTCTTTGTCTCTTTATTTTACTCTGTCTATTTCGTTAATTAAAATCATTTGACTGAATGATTAATGGTCTCGACAGATACATGTGATAACGTCAATTGCATGTTTTGACTTGCATCATCAGTCACATAAATTACTGAACTTTGTTAGCCGATAAAGCGGAGAAAATCTTAAGGCTTTTCGTTTTCGAAAAATGAAAAGATTTTCAATTATCACCAAATTCAAACTTACTCGCGGTTGATTTTTTAATTATTTCAGAACATTGTACAGAAAAAATTAATTATCATTGAAATAGGAAAAAGTCAAAATTAATATGAAAGAAATTCCCAAAAAAAAATGGTTCAAAAAATTATTCATATTTTTTGAATTTTGTTTGATTAAATAATTCGTGCATATGGAACTGGATTAAATGACGGATTTTTGTTTAAATAGCATAAAAATTATATAAAAAAGAAATTCATTATCTATAAATTGAATAAAAAAAAATAAAAATGGTTCATTGGGAAATATTAATGGATTAATAAAAAATTTAATATTTTTTCCATACATAATCTGAATACATCATTAATATTAAGTGATACGTTTTCTTTTGAAAAATGTCTTCGCTGAAAGTTTAATAAAAATCTCACCAACAGCACTGTATTATTAGAAAGGTAGAAATATTAAAAAATATTAATTAATTCACAAATAACACTAATTTTATTGGTTAATATTGACTCAAAATTAAGAAAAACAACTTTATGAAAAATAATCAACCCATACCTAGGACCATATCTAAATAAGTTTTTATACAATTGTTGAATCTGCGACCACCAAAACGATTTCGAAACGTTAGAGAAGAGCACAATTAAATATGGTCGGCAACGTATTTACAAAATGCTACTCCCGCTAACGCAAAAGCTGCAACGCGTGCAATCCTCGTCAGATTACTGAAAACGCTTTCCAACTCAACATTGCCACTTGTCTGACCGAGCTCGAATTCCACTAAGCCTTCCTGACAAAAATTAAAATTATGACAACATTGTTCTCGCGACATGTACGGTTTACGTATATTTTTATTTATGAAATACGTGCTATTATTCTTTTACCAAGAAATATAGAGTTAAATTGACCACTTTGTCAAATTGTCACCGCTATCACGAAACCATCGAATTCCGACAATTAAATATCTCATTCGTCAAACGTGTGAATAAATTATAGAGAAATGATAACATAAGTATTCAGCAAGAGATCGATACCGGCAGGTCGTGGACTTATCATTTTCAGTACTTGGGTGAAACGAGAAGGGTTTTCGGTTACAAATATGGATTCTAACAATATAAAATCGATTTTCCCCAACCATTTTCGTGATAGAACTAATAAAAATAAAAACATTTTAGTCATATATTAAATTATTATAATTCAACCCTTTCAAATTAATTTTAGATTAACTTAACCTTAACTGGTCCATTGTTTGTACATATTTAATCAGTAGTAAAATATACTTACAGCATATCCTATGCAACAATACCTAAACTGAGTTAATACCAATTATTAAATCCGAAAGAAATTTCATAAAAAGAAACTTTAAAATGGTAATTTTAAATCAATAAAACTCTGAATATTTTTTCATATAATTCCTCCATCTATGAATTTGATAATTGCACAATTTTTAAAATGCCCAAACTAAGCAGAATTCACTTCATAAAACTTGTGAAAAATCGATTTATTATTATTATTATTATTTAGTTTATTAACAAAAAAGTCAATAACGTTTTATTATATGGAATTTTAATAAAATGGTGAATTAAAGAATGAGATGAAATTAATTTTTTAATATATTATTAATAATACTAATATTAATAAATAATGTTATATATTAGTAAATATATTAATAAATAAATATTTAATATTATATCATATAGTTAATATTAAATTATATATTAAATATTATTTTACATTAATTTAATAAAAATTACTTAAAATAAAATTGTTATTAAAAATTCTTTTCTATATTTTTAGAGAGAATGTTTTCAAATCTTAATATCTTCGAAAGATGAAGATTATACGTACTTATAATTTCTAGTTGCTTTCCACTCTCAATACTTGTTGTTGTACATTTATTGTAAAAGTAAAAATATTAATAAATAAAGATATGTATTAATAAATAATGAAAATAAAGTTTCGGAAAATAAAATCGATTAAAAAAATATTACAACGGAAAATATTATTAAAAAACAATTAGTTTCAATTTTGTTGACAAAATTCTTTACCAAGTTTATTAAGAACTTACGACCTCAATAAAAAAAATAAAATATTTCCAATATTATATATAAATACTGTCTAATAATTCACAACACACAAGCGGAATCCTGATCATTATAAATCACTGAGGATTTTGTAATACATAATATGGAAAGAAGGTTTCTGATTGCATGGTAAACTGAGATGTTGAAAACATCCTTTACGTCAACAAAGGTCATCTAAGGTAGTCTTGAACACAATATTTGAGAATCGTTAGACAGCGACTAGTTACTTTCTCACACAGAATGCATTAGAATAACTATCTTAAATAGATTCTCATTAAAGATGACGACGTACAATTCCAAGATTTTATGATTGAATTAAGACCATTAGTTCAGTTATTATTAGATGATAATGAGAAATAATTGAACTAATTTTCGTTAATGACTAAAATATAACTTTATTTTTATCACTTGTAAATCTTGACCAAGTTTTTATTAGTTTATATTTTATTTTAATTGATATTAGTACTATCATAATCAATAATCAATTGGATCCCTGCTCCAAATCTTTCCAAAGTTTATCAATAGATTGAAAAGGATTTAACCGATTATCTATTGAGAAGTTTTGTAGATAAAAGTGGAGCTTAATAATTTTCAGATGTTTCTTAATTATTTATAGAAATAGAATATACAGAAAAATAAAAATCGGCAAGGAAACAAAAAATAAACGCATGTTTTAGTTATACTCAATAAAACAAAAACACATTTATACTGCTTGCAAAACACACCTTGCACTTTTTATTAAATATTTTTTCCACTGACCTCAAAAATGTAATAACAAATATTATTGATAAATTCAATTTAAAAAGTTTTTAAAATCAAAATGTATTGGAAAATCAAATTTAAAAGTTTTTCTAAATTCTTTTCTACATTTACCAATCAAAACGTTTTTAAAAAATCAATAATTCTTCAATTCCATTTTAATAGAATATTATTTTTTGCTCAATCATACTGAAATAAATAAATAAAGTAATTCTACTTGAAAAAATAAATTAATAAAAAAAATACTTTAAATTTTTTCTTATTATACTCCATATTTTATTATAACAAAACATTAATTAGGTCTTCATAGTTGAAAGCTCTACATAAAAATCTTTAAAAATTTGAAAAAAGATAAATCCCATAAAAATCAAAGGAAAACGATGATAAAAAATAATTGAATTTATTTATTAATGATTTATATTAATATATTATCTCGTTATGGGCATCATAAAATCTGATAACTAAAATATATTACTACATTTTTAGTCCAATAATCATTTCTATTTTTGACTATTTATTTGTACTATTTCCCTGTTCAACTTCGTTTATATAATAAAAATGGTGGATATATTAAAATAATCATAAATTTGTTGATATGATCAATTTTTTCGTATTGTATCATACGACGTTTTTACGAATTGTTGATCATTATTTCTCTATGAAAAAAATATAACTGTTGAGAATTGCCTTACCACACAAGATAAGACCTAATTAAACCATTTTTTTACTCAATACCATATGGTTTGATCAATAATGTCACAAATATTATATATACATTGTACTTTCAGATCAAATTATATTTTATTCAGTATTATATATATTTCTATTAGGTTTTTTCACAACATTCTCTTAAATAGTCACACCAGGAAATTCTCTGGTCAAACTACAAAAAAATATATTACAAATTAGACAAATAATTTTCGTTTTTTCAATATTAAAAAAAATACATCAAATATTTTTAAAAAAATAATAAAAACATTCCAGGTAAAAATATGTTCATATTTTTATCCAAAATATTTATTTATATCAATTTAATTTAAGTAAGCGAATCTAAAATATTTATTAAAATTAAAATTATTATTAAAATAAATATTATTATTAAAATAAATATTATTATTAAAATAAATATTATTATTAAAATAAATATTATTATTAAAATTAATATTATTATTAAAATTAATATTATTAAAATTAATATTATTATTAAAATTAATATTATTATCAAAATTATTATTATGTTATTATTAATATTAATATTATTATTGATATTAATATTATATGTACTTCACAAATTCTATGAAAAATATTCGGGAAAATTGTTTCGAAAAGTACGTGAATAATTAATTTTTACACGTGCTTTGAAAGGTTGTTGATTAAAACAAAAAAATAAACTGACTAAGAAATGAAATACTATTTCATTGAAACACGTGAAAATTTCATTCAATATTTCTCTAAGCTATTTTTAGACATCTCGCGAAATTTCGAAAGAAATTATTATTCCTGAAAAGAATTTTAAAGTGAATCTTTTCACAAAATATTTCACGTAAAATAATATTAAGATATAAAAATTCCAGATAAAATTAAGATAAAATAAAAAAGTAAAATATACTTTAAAAAGTATAAATTATTACTAATTATATTAATATCGGAAATTTTTTCTTGATAATATAATATAATGAAAATGAAATTCTAATTTGAATAAACAAATATTATGGAAAAGCAAAAAACATGAAATATGAATTTATATATAAAGTATAATTTTCTCAAAACCTTTTAAAAAATAAATAAAACCTTAAAATAAAGTGACCATTGTTTGAAAAAGAAATCGTGACGAAAGACAAAATCGTTTTGTAAACGAAAGATATTTTATATTATATTTTCTCTCCTAAAATATTAAGATTCGAATTGTGAGATCATAATTGATTAAAAGTGGGATGATTTGTTTATGGTTATCTACATATAAAAAGAGAATTTCACTCAAGAAAATATTCTCCAAAGGTAAAATAAAAGTAATTTAGAATCATCACTGAAAAATATCATGTCATTTTATTTTACTTTGGCAGTTACTATTAATTTAGAATCGAACAAAAATATTAAAAGAATAAAGAAAATTTTACTAATAATTCTTTACATTTCACAAATCGATATTTAAAATGGTACTACACATTAACAACAGAACCCCTTCGTCAAACTTCAAAACTTTCCTTTTTCGAATAAGAAAAGTTATTTGTTTATCTAAATTCATTTAAAACTGCACAGATAATAAATTAAAATAATACAAAACTCACGAGGTTCAAAAGACCCTTACACGTAAGATAATATTTGTCAAAAAACTAAAAATTACCCTTAATTTTCTGGTAAATCACCTTCAAAATAAAAATTGTTTGAAATAACATTCTAAATAAATGAATAGGTTGAGGCTTAACGGGTTAAATTCTTTTCACTTCATTCTGCTCTCGAATGAAACCCACAGACGCATCTGAAGGAATGATATAAAATGAAAAAAATTACTGGGTAGCAAACTAGCCAGAGAGAATTTCCCAATTATTTTCCTTCATTAATATAACGATGATCATGAGATAATGATTGTTCTCCGGTTTAGTTATTTTGCTAATTCACTACATTATACACAGAACACTGTACAGATCAGTCAATGGAAATTGGGAAAATTAATTTTAGAGTGGGATTGATAGCGAAGTCATAACATTAATATCACCAGTACAATGTGGACAGAGAGAGAGAGTGAGAATGAATGAATAAACTATAGAAAGAACTGACGAAAATTGTGAAATTGCAAAGATAAAATCATAAGGAAATCAGAAAAGATGAAAGACAGAATATTACAACGATAGCTGAGTTGAAGATATGTGGATTAAAACGATTACTTCATAAATAATCTCTAATGTTTAATAAAAAGTATTATACAAAATTATACATTAATTTGATTTCTTTTATTAAATTAAAACTTTAATTTAGTAAAACAAATCGAATATTGAGCAATTACAAAATATTATTAATAATAAAATAAAAAAATAATAATAGTAATAATAAAATCGATAATATATCAAAATATAAATTAATAGATAACTATTGGAACTATTCATATTTGAATCAGTTGTCTAATATATTTGTAGAGGTTGGTTCAAGTTCAGATTGAGACTAGACCATGGTAAGTGTATCTATTAAAATATCATTAATAATATCATAAATAAATCTCTGATTCTGCATAAAAATATTAACTCCACTGGTAATGGAATTTTTGTTTTAATTGAATACTCTTGTCCAATTTTCAAATGTCTGTTAGGATTATCGTGATTATGTGGACATAAATTATATAATACTCTGACTTAACATAGAACTACAGTCAAACCAGTTCAACTTGAACGCCTTTTATGTTGGAAATCTTTAGAAATGAACGCATTATGAAATATTTCAAAACGACATGTATTAATGGCTTATGTCGTCATCTTCTTTGTTATGTAATTTTTCCTTTGTATGTTGTACACTTTTTGAACAATAGCGGAAAATTGGTCCCATGATGTTCAACGTAAACAGGTTTCACTGTATTAGAATATCAATTATCAATTGTATTCAGACTGTGCATTGGAAAAGATAAAAATCGTGATTTGTTAGATTATCAGGCCAAATTTTAACAATTCAAGAAATGAAAAAGTATATTAAACAATGAAATAGGATATTGAAGATCAAGAACTATTGATCACAAAGAATGAGAAAAAATTTTTTTGGCAATCATCCATTTTTTAATAAACAAATGTCCCACAAGTCACCAATAATATGCCAGAGTTAAAAATAATATTGCCAAATTTATAAATGTGCAAATGAGACACGAAAGCCACCAATATTGGAAAAACTATTTTTAAAAATTATAATTAAAAGACAAAAAAAATTAAACCTGAAAATGAAGAAATTTTAATTAATTTAATTGTCATTTGTTTAGAAGTAATGAACCTAAATAAATAACAAAATAATTTTTCTAGAAAATGAAATTCATTATTTTAAGTAAAATATTATATATATATTTTTTTTTACTTTAAAAATTATTTAATAGACAGAATATGAAAAATTATATTGATTTTTAAAATAATATTTTAACGTTCTAAATTATTGGATTTTGAGAAAATATTCATATAGATGCTTGTCAACTATTTGGTTTGTTTCTGAATAATTTCCTGGTGTATGAGACCAGCCCCATTCCACTTAGCAGAGGTTTCTTGGGTTGCAATTTAATTTTAATTCTGGGTATTGCTGATCAACTAAGAACCAATCACTGCTGTGCTTCAACTTTGTATACGAACACCATTTGAGTTCTTTCGTGATGATTCGATGATGGCAGCATTCCTTGTAGTCTCTTGTTGTTTTGTCTCTGGCAAGATTATGAGCTGTAATTTTTAAACGAATTTCTTTGCCTTCTGTTGATTTCGAACATAAGTTCACAATTTTTGGCTAAGCTCATTTGATTCTAGGTTTCGGAAGAATATCATTGGTGTGCTTTTCATTCTTTGAGACAATTTTCTGAATATTTAACGGCTATCTTCTCTTCACTATAGTGCCATCAGTTAGTCATCATTGAAAATGGATGACTGACTGGTATGTGAATTGTCTGGAAGGTTAAATGTGCCATTTCAGATTTGTCATTTTTAATAAATATTTTTCAGTAGACCTTGCTAAAAAATGTTTTCCGTACACATTACAAATTTCCAACAATTTTCTTACGTCCATTAAAAATAGCAATAGGTGACGAAATGATATCTTGGCACAAAACGGTCAAATTTAAATAAAATGAAATGAAAAAAAACTTTAATGTGCTTTTCTAGTTCAAAAAAGAATTGTTATATAAATGTATTTGGTATTAATAAATATATCGTAAAACAAAATCACAAAAAAGTATGTTAAACGGTAAAATAAATAAATATTAGAATACTTAGATTTAAATAATTATATATAATTAAAGATAGTTTCAAATTTTGCAATTGTATAATTAAGTTCTTACTCCATACCATAAAAAACCCTATTTAATTATTTTAGAAAAGAATTTGTAATTCTAGTTTGTTTAATTGACAAAAATATTGATTATTATAGATGGCGCTATCTAATGATAAGTAAAGATTAATCTTAATCCACTATGAAAGGATTCTCATGAAAATTGGCAAAGTACAGCCACAGTACAAGGTTTAAATGTTCACGTACCACATTATAAGTATAAGAAAATTTCTGATAAAAAGACCATATGGTATCATTTGATGTGTGCAGCTAATTTAGAAATTTTCCTATTGTGTAAAAATAGATGATAGATGAACAATTTAGTATGAGAATATGGTGCGAAAGAAATCTAACATAAATTTAGGTATATAAATGCATACACAGATGTACTTTTAAAAATTAAATTAATTTCATTGAATAATCATTTCTAAAATAAAAGATATTATGCACAACCATAATAAAAAACATAATAATTATAACTGTTAAAAACATCTTGAACTTATCAGGAGAAAGATGTACAAATATAATAACTCATAAATATATACCAATTCTCGGATAATGGGATCATAGTTTACTTCCGACCATCCAGATTCAAAGATCATCTTTTGTAAACGGATCAAAAGCTATGCTGACGAGATTTGACTACGAATAGAAAATATTTGATTTAATAATTTAAATTCTGAAATGAAGAACTTATTGAAGAACGAGCAGAGAAAGAAATTACCGTGTTATTACTGAATAAGTGATTTTTGATTATCACAAAGAAAGGAATCAGAATAAGAATCGAAGATAAAATGAATGAAAACGTTGGAAAATACTTTGGTAAATCAACATAAAAATTAATATGATTCGGAAAATGGTGTACCAATGCAATAAAGACCACAAATTTGGAGGCTAATTAACAAAAAATAAAAAATGACATTTATGGAAGAAATCTGTTTTAATTAATAGTAATTATAATTTATTTATTAAGGAAAATATTTTAACAGAACTAATGTTGTTTACATTATCACTCATCTTTTGTTTAAAACTAAGTCACGGGTCAACATTATCTTTTAGTTATACAGAAATATAAACCCATAAGTAAAACGATTTAATTAAAATAAATGTAAAATTTGTTTAAAGTTTACAAAAATAAATGTAAAATTTGTTTAAAGTTTCTAGAGACTAAAGGTATCTTTTCAAAGATAATAGAAACAAAAATAAATTTAATATGCCTCAAATTTTTGTTCTAAACATATCATAACAAAATATCATAAAACTAAATCAGAAGTGAAATTTTTTTTATTATTTTACTAAATTTTTTTTTTCGATTAGTGCTGACAATCCCAGTGACTGTACAACAAGTAACTTGACACTGCAGACGTCGTTCACCATTTATTTAGTGTACTCCTCTATCCTTCCTCCTTTGTCGCTGACAAATAATTTAATGCTGACACATGGTATCTTTTGACAGAATATAAATAAACTATCAAAATGTAATTTGATTAGTTTATTCCATTGCTGTAAAATAATATATTTATTTTGTCCAAGTGTAGTTTTATTTATATATAGTTATAAATTTAATAACATCAGGAACAACCAATGGAATTTATTATTATTTATTATTATTATTATTATTATTTATTTATTATTATTATTATTATTATTAATTTTTTCTAACCTTTAAAAATATTTTATTTAGCTTTTAAAAAATTTGAAAATACATTTTATCAATATTTATCTTTTTTCATTAAAAGAAAAAAGGTGCTTTTTGATTTCACTCCCTAGACAATCAAAACAGGTTGGGTGCTGTCTTTCAGGAAAGCAACAGGAAAAATATCCAAGGAGCATTAATCTATATAAACAATTAATATTAATTTAGAATCGAAAAAATATATTTAAAAAAGAGAAATTTTGATACTACTCTTAAACACCTATCACACAGTAATATTTTAAAATTTATTTGATAATTAATGAATACTTAACAAAATTATTTTGTGGGAAATACATATATAAGAACAATCAATATAAATATCGTAAAAAATATTTAATTTTCAATTAATTCAAACAAATTATTATTAGATTGGTAGGAATGTCGTGTAATTTCTATTCCAACAATGTAGGTCAATTGTTTTCAGAATTTCTTTGGGTTTCATTTTAATCAGTTAAGGCGTGACTATTATCTACATTAAAATTAAAATGTCACTTGGACATCGTTATAAATTATAAAAAAATAGAGTTACTATTTTATTTCGGTTTCATTGAAATAAATTAATTAATTAAACTCCGATAAATAAAAATAACTTAATATCTCTTTTTTGTGGGCGTAATGTGGGAGTTCATAGTACAAAATCAAAATGATTATCGGTACCCATTGGTTATTGATTACATTCAAAAAATTATAAATAAACGACAATATTAATTTTTAAAATTATTATTATTATTATTCCTCTTATATAACTCTCAAAAAAACTTATTTAAGAGAATAAATTTTAAATTCTAAAATAAAAAGGACCACTGCCAATTTTGGGTTCCAGACTAAAATTCTGATTTCAATCACAATTAATATTGAATTATTATTAATTGATATTAAAACTCAGTTATTAAAACAATCATTTAATTTTTTACTTTCCAAAACTCTGTCTAGAACTTGTCTATAATGGATTATATTGACAAATGAATTTTATTTTGCAAAATTTCTCAATTTCCTATATTTAATAACCCTTACCCCATCAAGTACCATCTTTATTTTTGTAGACCTCTTATTATTTGAAAAAAAGTTTAATTTATTAATATTTTTTATTCACGATTTACATTGAGATTATAAAGGTGTTTTAACTGTGATCATATTGATTTAGACATAAAAAGAAAATGTCTCAAGTAAAATTTGAATATATAATATAAAAATTGTTTAAATTTTCCACATAAATTTCTTTTAAAATCATTTATACTTTTTCTTTTACATAATATACTTAATATTAGCGAAAATCTTAAATGAAATTTCACGAAAATTTTTATTTCATTTTACTTTTTAATCAATTAAATGAGCGTGAGACGTGTGCACATCATTTTTAAAACATTTTAATATCAGAAAAATTATAATTTTACTCTGTTATCTTTGTTTTGGTTAAATTTCTCCTACCACATCTCATATTCGTTATTAAATGTTACTTTTATTTTTTCTCATAATTCAAGAATATTGAATTAACCATGGATAAAACTTCTAATTTATTTTTCCTTAATAATAATGCAACTATTGCTGGAATCAGCTTTGTTTTCGTTAATAAATCACGAATTGTATTAAATTGGTAACGGACTTGTCAAAAATTCCAATTTCATGGTCCCATAGTCTATATTTTCCCGAAGATACACTTCTTTAGCTCAGCTTAGCTCAGTAGGCTACTCGACTTTTCAAATATCTTACAATATTATTTCACTTTTTGTCTTATCCATCTAATATACTTTACAAATTTTTCATTTTACCCATTTCATTCCAGAATTCAAGAGAGCAAAGAAAGTTGATTTACTTAATGTATAATTTGTTGATATATGACCTATTAAGACTATGTATAAGTTACATAAAAAACTTTGAGATGAAATTTAGAAGAAAAAATGCAAAGTAAAAATCTATCAATGCGCAATTAAAATTTAATGTCTCTGCAGTGATTTAAATTAATTTATATTTCGTAAAATCTTCAAATAAAGTGTAAATTTCACTCTAAAGGGACATCCCAAAATGGGACTTATGGAATGAAATGGGTTAATCTGGCATTCACTTTCACTATACCTGTTCTCGTAATGCAATGTCTTATTATTTCAAAAATTCATTTCAAATCTTTAAATCCTCTGCACTTTCTTCACCAAAATGCTAATCTATCTCCCATTCATTTCAAATAGAAATCCATGTTATGCTCATATAGGATAGAAGGACAAATTAACCAAAATTTATAAGACTAAGCTGTTTCCACGCGATCTAAATAAGTATTAGTCAGAGAGAGGAATACGGTGGAGAAACCAAAAGATCAATTTCCTGTTGCAGAGGTCTATAGGAAATGTTAAAGTTTTTAACAAATGCAACTTTTTGTTACAATTGTTTTAATTAAATGTCAAAACTCTACAGAGTTTTAATATATTTAATAATTTAATGTAAATAAAAATTCCTGTAAAAATATAATATAACCTTAAAAAAATAATAACTAAAAATAAAATAGTTTGTTAATTATATTACTGAAAAAAGGGAAACCAATTAAAATGTCATTTAATTTTAAAATTGCTATGAACAAGAACTATTTCACAATTAATATAATTATTTATAAATATTGATAAATTAATATTTTAATTTTAACTACACAGATCTAAGTTCAATAAATCAAATATAAACATTTCCTCGTGGATTTTTGTGATGTATCAAAGTAGGTCCACCAGTTTATAAAGGTTGATTTCCTAAGAAATATATTTGCCAATAATTCAATTGACATTTATAATTAATGCTTATTTAAACAAAATATTTTTTTAATAAAAATATCCAAGAATAAAAAATTTATAAATAAACACAAAATTTAACAATAGAATTACCAAAATTGAAATGGAAATAATTAAAGTTATACTTATATATCTTTTATATCAAAAGTTTTCGGGGAAAAATAAAAATATATCTGATCCTTATCGTCTGTCACATGGTAATTTGATAAAATTGATTGAGAAAAAAAAAGAAATATTTTTCGTTGAAATTAATCTCTATTTTCGCTGGAAAAGTTAATAAATCTTGAGTAATCTGACGGTTGTTGAAAAAAAGTAATGAATCTCGGGATAATAATAATAAATAATAATTTTGAAAATTAAAAAAATTGTTTAAATAATTTTCTAAAAATTTTTAAGTATAAATATTTTCTAAGTTGTTTTAATAATTTAAAACGACGCACCAAAAAAATAAGAACAAATAACTTATATGAACGCCAACAGAAATATGTAAAGCATGTTCTAAATTTTGAAATAAATTTAATTTTTAAATATAAATTAATATTTTTATAAAATAATTAATGAAAAGGCAATATAATATTGATTTTTCACAATGAAAGAATTGATAAACAATGAAAAATCTAACTTTGTATTTTATATTATATTATTTGCTGTATTGTTCATTCCAATGTTCTTAAAATTTTTCTTCAACTATCAAAGATACGTAAATTTAGTTTAAACTAAGGCGTTCTAACCATCATATTACTTTAGTTCTTTCATTATAATGTAGCTCAGCGGTCAGAGCAGTCCGTGCGCATGTGAAGGTCCCGGGTTCGAATCCTGGTCTCTCCGATTAATTTTCAACTAACAGAAACGAATCAGTTTTTGAAGTATTTTTCCATTTTTGAATTTGATACTTCAGATTCGAATAATTTGGATTTTGCAATAACTCCTTCAGACGGCGAAAAGTACTAACGCAATTAACTTTTAGGTCGGGAAAAAGATCACGAGGTAGTCACAGAGAATTTAGGTGAATACGATGTATGTGTCATTATTTTTACATTTTATTCGCTGCAACATCTATGGTTTGACCGACCGTATGAGAGGTGGTATTGTCATTATGAAGAATAATATTTCGATTTCCATTGTTCCCTATTTTTTGGAAATCACCTGTGGTGGGAAGATTGTTTCATAACGTTCAGCATTGACAATTCTTTGATTCTCTAAAGTTATCATTGTGATGTCCGAATAAACAGAAGAAACATGTAATTATTTTCTTTGTAGCACTGCACAAAATCTATTATGACATAACATACAGTTTTTATGATCAACAGTTTATCAGTTTTATATCAATAAAGGGTTGCCATTCCATACAAAGTTTTATTAGTATGCATATGGTTTGGTACATAATTATCATTTAAAATTATCGACATATTGTTATTTAATAAATTAGATTAAAACTCCTTTTCAATCGATTAAAACGACAATTTTATTTATTTTTTTAATTAAACAAGATAATCAAGCATAAGAAATTTATTAAAAAACAGAGGTTTAACTACCTTTGGAAATATAACCTTATTTTCTTTTTTGGTGTCATTTCTATAAATGTTTTTTCTTCTAAAGCTTCATAAGGTATTTTTAAATCATTTATGGTTTGTAAAAAATTTTCCTAAAACATAAAATAAATAATACAGAAATTCGTCAAGCTGAATGGTTTTTAAGTGAAAATCGTTGGAAAAATGTTCAGCTCCTTTTTTTGACAGTTAACCAATATATATAAGGGTTTTTTTTATATAACATATTTTCCATTTTGAAATGATAAGACTTTTTGTGGTCTTTCTAAGCCAAATATTTAATTGAAAAATAAACTGCGCACAAATCATTGAAAGCCATCAAAGATAATGACAACCCATAAACCCATTAAACGTAATCAAAGACTTCAATTCGTCTTTTATAAGCACCGAACTTTCATCTGATAAATGTTAAGAAAACAGATCAACATCGAGCCAGTATTTGTTAAATACTTTTATCTAAAGTCTCCTAATATTTGTCTTCAATTTCAACATAATGGCGAGCGATTTTCTATTTAAATAGAATCAAACGCATGATGGATTTTCTTTGATCTTATTGTTGAAATCTACCAACCATGTGTTTGAAAATTGAAAAGTACATTGTAATCATAGACCAACTTTTTAATCCATGAGAAAATAGTTAAATCTTGACGATCTTCATTCTGACACTATTCTAGAACTATATTTATGCTGGTCAACATTTCATTTCAGTAAAGAGTAAAAAATAACAAAAATTAACTACAATTTTCTTATTAATCCTAGATTTTGTTCATGAACAACTGTAACAACTAAGCACAGTAATAAATATACTATTTTTAATATATTAGTTTACTTCACGGCATAGATGATAAAACTACATTTTACATTTAGTTTTTTTATTAGTTTTGGTTAACTAATGGTTCTAATAGACTAAAATTTATTATTTGAAAATTTATTTTTTGCGCGGACTTTTTAATTTATTTTTGAATAACTAATGGTGCTCATCGCTTGGTGAGTACTGATCCTCATTAACCGTCTGACTTTTTTCCAGCACTTCAAAATAGAAAAAAAATATTTGGTAGCAGAGATTTCTATTGTAACCTACTTTTTACTTTGTTTTCGGTTAACTATTTTAATCACTTTATTTACTTAAATGACGCTAATAAACAATTAATCACAAATATTATTAATATTTTTGAAAATATGAAAGAACTTTATTTTTCTTCTAAAAATTGCACAAGTACAAGTATCAATTAATTTTTGACATTAATATCAGAAATGTTTAAAAATGTTTAAAAAATATCCGAAAAAATAAATAATTTATTCAAGTCACTCATTTAATTTTGTTTAATCTTAAAGGAAAGATTAATAATATATTAAACGACAAAGCAGTATTTCATGTCACTCTATAAAGGCACTTTCACTAGATATTAGTAATAAATTTATTTAAATAAAATTTTAATTTAAAACAAAGTAAAAATATTTTTGTAAAAAGTAATTTGTGGATAATAATAATAATTAATAATTAATTAATAATAATAATTAATTAATAATAATAATAATAATTAAAACTATTTTTTTAATTTTTAATTAAATTAATTAATTTAAGTAAATGAATGAACATATATATATATATCGTTTGTTCTTAGAAATATTAAAATTTTTAGATAAAATTTAATTGAAAAAATAGTTATATTTATAAAATTTTGGATGGAAAATCATTTATAAAGAATTAAAACAAGTAATCAGATACAAATAAAAAAAAATTATATTCAATGAATGCGATTAGTACAGAGATTTACCGAATAATAATTATTATTATTATAAATAATAAAAAATTATTATTATACAAAATACAGGTATTTTAAAGTACTTTAATCATATCTCATGGTATTGTTGTCAAATTGCAGAGAATGGATAAGAGTACAAAACAATTTTCATTGACATAAACTAATTGAAAATAGAAAAAAAACTGAAAACATTTTTTTTATTTTTGACCTTTTTAGCCAAAACGTTTCTTGTTTTAATTGCTTATTGGATTCAATGAAATTATAGCTATATAATTTCAGAAAAATATTCGTTTTGAGAAATTGATATTTAGTGACAAAAAATCAATATTTTAAATTTTTTGCAGATTGAAAATTGCATAATAAAATCATAAAAAATATCTCTCTTCGAAATAAATATAAAAATATTTGTTTGTTTCTTTAGTCGCTGACCTACTTTGTCACGCTGCCATATATAAACAATCAAAAATAGAATTCTTTCGTTCCAAATACACTCAAAAATCGAGACGAGTTCTTTTTTTTCGAGATTTTCTGATCGATCTATATTATAAAATTCTAGAAAACTTACTAAGATTTCTCTAATCATTTCACATTTGTTAATCCACTGAAAGATTGTTGAAAATTTTGGTCCCTTTAAAATCGAAAAATATATTAAAAAAAAATAAAAATATCGTTTTAATTTTTTTTTAAAAAACGTTAAAACTTTTAATGTAAACCAATGATATTTTTGCTTAATAATAAAAAAAAATATAAAATTTTTAAAAATCGTCTAAAATAAAAGTATAGAGAATAATAACAAGCTTTTGTTACATAATGTAAAAGAACCTGAGTTTTTTTAAAACTTTAAGTGTTATGATAAAAATGAAAGTCCAAAAACTATTTTATTTTATATTTTAGATGATTCACAAAATATGGAACATAATAAAATTAATAATAAATATCGTTATTTAAGTAAAAAAGAAAAAGTGATTATTAAAATTAAAAAAAGATAAAACGTATTTTATATTTGAATAAATAATTATTAAAAAATAATAATTTTATAATTAATCTAAATATATAATTTTAGAAATTTGAAAACCCCACCAAATTGAAATCCGAGTTACAAAAATTGTTATTTGATTACTTTATAAATCTTTGTTTATTTAATCAAGCTAATTTTAATCATTGTTACAATGAAGATCGGTTAGAAACCTTGTTTATACTATTTCACAAACGAATTGATATAAAAACAACTGATATCAAATGAACTTCTCGACAAGCATCGAATAGTTAAGAATTTTCGTTTAAACGGAATGAGAAATATTCGCTAAAGTTCAAAATCGGTTGTCTATGCGAAAATTCTTTCAGATTTTACGGACATCGATTCTACGTTTGGCCAAACAAAACGCAAACAATATCCGTTTTCTTTACTTTTTTCAAATTTCTACAGACCAGAAAAATGTTTTAGACTGGTGTGATTAGAGATTAGAGAAAAAACGTCGAACTTTGACTTTACTGAAATTGGAGAACAATTTTTAAAAAATTTAATTTTTCAAGTCAAAACTTTAAAATACTTTTAATTGATAATAATTATTATTAAAAAGATTAATTAATATTTTAAAATTAATTTTTAATCTTCCAATCATTTTCTTACATTTAATTATTTTTAAAAATTCTTTGTTTTTTGATATCAAAATATTTATGCCTCATCATCGAAAATAATTTCAAATTTTAATTGAGAAACATCATTAATTTTATCTATTAAAACAATTAAGTTTAAAAGAATAAAATTAAGAAATTTTTTTTCAAATATGGCATCAGGATTTCTAAATTAACCCTCTGTATCACATCCAAGGATTTTCCTCGGACTTTCTTCAAATTACTATTCGGTGCTTGATCTTTCACCTCATTTAACTATCACATTTATTGAAGTAATCAAATCAATAAATCTTCATTAATCACTTAATAATTCTAAATTTTATCTCTAATACTCTCCACGTTGAGTATGGTGGAAGCAGAGGTTAAAAAGGTCCGAAAATTGGTCTTTGAAAATGAATGATATTTCATCATTATATAATCTGACCTCACGTTGCATTGTTTTACTACAAAATTTTTCAGAATTTGAATGTGATGTTCTAAGTTACCTACAATATATTCTCCTGATATTGTTCCATAAAATTATAATTTTTCCCTTCCTTGATTAATATCTTATATAACAAAAAGCTCCAGTCTTTAGAATATGTAGAAAATCATTTGGAAAAACATTCAGCAGACATCCACAGAATTCTTTACTGATGGAATAATGAAATTACCCAATTGATAGAAGTAAATTATCGAACATAATAGTGTGTTTATTGTTTAAATTCTTTTGTGATTTAATTTTTTTTATTTTCTACCAAAAACGTGAAAACGTGGAAATTGACATATTGGAAAGTGATACATTTCGTGTAAACATAGCGACAACACCTTTTACAATGGCAAAGAAAAACAAACAAAATTTTCATCTGAATAACATTAGCGATTTCGCTTAAATCGACTGCTTAATCCAATCTTTTTACTTTTTCATTAACGTTTTTTAATTTAAATAATTAATTTTCTTTAGTAAACATCATTTCTTTTGAGCGATTCCCATTTACGTAGCAAAGCAGGCTTCGTAAAATGTTACAGAAAATTTTGGATTTCAAAATATTATGTGAAGAATTCTAATTTAAGAATTAATTAACCTTAACGGAAAGTTATTCGTGAATTTGTAATTCATTAATAAATAAATAAATTAGTATTTGTGGAGTGGATTTTGTAAACAAATAATATTCCGTAATTTTCAATTGGCAACAGAGAGAGGAAGCAAAAATTCTTATTTATTTCGTGGATATTTTCTCACGAATTTCTTACCACTTTTCTTTTTGATATTGGTTCATTATTTTACCAAAGAAGAAATAAATATATAAATTATTTACATGAATTAGGTTTATTCAGGTAAAGAGAAAAAGTTTTCAAAAAAATATGCATTTCTTATAATTTTTTAAATTAGATTTAAATTTTAAAAATAAACCTTGTCAAGTCAATTAACTGTTAGAGGTATAAAATACACTTGATATGTAACAGAATTCTTATTGTCACTCTAATCTTCTACCTTGAGTTAGACTTTCAACACCGATTTGATAAGTTCAAGTTTCATCTTCAGCGACTAATATGTTTTAAATATCTTCAAGGTAAAATATATATTCACTGATTCGAAATTGCGTCAAATACCCTTCTTTCTGTGAATTTTGTCATTTACTACATATCATTTATGAGAAAAACCTATCTCAATTCTAAAATTCTAACACCACAGATTGATATGATTTTTCCATGAAAATGTAACTTCAGTTTCGAAATTTCAGTCTTTTCTTCTACTAAAGAATAAAAGCACTGGTAATTTCTTATTGATTGACTTTTCGCAAATGATCACCTTTAACATCCTTAAATTGTTAACTGCATTTGTAAATTGTTTCTTTTTTTAAGTGCAATATTGTACATTTTTGGCAAAGATTCAACGTATAAATGACTGAATTCTGTGTAAGTCTGTATAATCAGATAATTTTCAAATTTTCCATTTTACACATAATAAATTAATAAATTTAAACAAAAAGTTGTTATTTCAGATTAAATAATGATTTTAATTTGATTTGGCGCGTGTCCAAATCACTAAATACATTCATAATTTAGACATTTTCATTCATCCTGCGTAGACCGCAATATTAAATGATCAAAATGTTAATCAAGAAGTAAATATTTCCATTAAATTACCATTCCAGCTCAGTAACAGTAATTTTATATCATTAATAACATTTTTTACAAATGAATTAATTTAAACTCCAACTATGAAAAAAAAATTTAATTTCTAATATGAAACCAAAAAAATATTTTAAAAAAATAAATTAAATAAAAATAAATTGAATAACAATATTTTAAATAAAAATATTTTAAAAATTAATTAAAATTTAATTTATTTTTACAAATGAATTAATTTAAACTCCCACTATGAAAAAAAATTTTAATTTCTAATATAAAACCAAAAAACATTTTAAAAATAAATTAAATTAAATCAAAATAAAAATATTTTAAATAAAATTATTTAAATTAAAAAAAGAATTAAAAAATTATTTATAACTACAATCAATTTAAATTCGTAATAACTGAAAAAAAATTAAACTTATAATAAGAAAATCAATGTAAGTTATATATAAAAATCAATAAAAATATTTATTAATACGAATCAAAATCAAATAAAGGTTGACTTTAATTTTAAATTATTCACAAACAAATTCTTAGACTTGAAAATGTATTTTTAATGGATATTAGAGTCTGGACAATGTCTGCCAGAATTAAATTTCACATTAATTTTATAGAGAAATGACAATAATTTTTTGCCGAACCTACAAAAGATTACTTTCTCAATAGACAAAAACCCTAAATCCAAAAGATATTTGTTTAATTCGACATAATTAGGCTCCTGTACTTCACAAAATTGACCGAACTCGATCACGAAACATTGTCTCATCCACCTACTTAGTAAGACCTTGCACCAAAGGAATTACTATTTTATCATATATCTTAAATGCCTTCTTCAAAAATGCTTAAAAACCAAGGTGATGATGAAATCCTCATTATAAAAGTACAAGAATCAACTTGTTATAGTTCAAAAACCATTCTTACAAACCACTATCACCTTATACATTCTAGAAACACGACTCCAACTATCCTGACGTTAATGTTGATGGCTAACCAGCTTCAGGACAGGTGGTTGATTGTAATAACCAAGGTTTAGTTAATGTGCTTCAGCGTTCTTGGTCATTCTGCAATAGGTGTGTCATGGTAAAACCCTCCAGCCAACGACAGCTGAGTCAGAGCGTGAGTGGAACTCCGTTTGTTCCCTGTCTGACATCAAAATGGTTTGGTTATGTTTTTGTGTGGTTTGGTTGAGTAGCAAACCTGGTCTAATCTACAAGCATGTTTTTCAATCCCCGAAATGCAACATCATTATGTTTTTTCGAAAGAAAATCACATTTAATATTCAATATTATCGGAATTAAATCAAAAAAATATGATAAAGGACGCTATCTTTGAGTTGTCCTGAGTTCAAATTTTAAATGAGTTCAAAAGAAATTCTCACGAAAATAATCACTACTCAATAATTATTGTAACATACTTACCCATCCATCATGCTGAGAAATCCACGTCCACAGGTTCTGATCGACAAAGGACACGCTTGTCGTTATGTATTCCTCAATCAGATCGAATCTTTGAATTGTAAATGCAGAGTATGATATTTCGCAAACAAAACCAATCATGGCCACGATTCGGCCCCAATTGATTTTATCGCTGAAAATCGATTGAAAAATCTTGTTCAATTCTGAACGCGCATTGATGATGTCCATGTTGTTGATGTCCAAGGAATTGGATCGCAGCCAAGCAGAAGATTCAGAATTGAATTTCTCTTCGAAGCACAGAATCAATTGTTGTAGTGATTTATACAGCGGGTCGTTAAATTTTGGCAGTGAAGGACACTGCTCATTGTTGGGAAGAGGAAATTTTTTTTTCATTCTATTCAGAAATGGAATCACGTGTAAACAAATTTGCTCTGTACACCTGTGACCCGATCCGTCCTGACAGTAAAATCCCTCCGAGGATGCGTCAGACAAAGCCCCTTGGTCTCGATCGCTACATACCGATGACACCAGAGGCGACTGACTATCGTCCTGAAATCCGTCATCGACAGACGTCATATTAAGGAACTTTCTGTCGATTGGAATAGATATCGGAGAATTGGCCTTTAAACGTTTGTTAATCAAAAATCCTATGCCTTTAACGAAAATTTCTGCAGTATAACAAGTATAATTATGTTTATGACGTTGATGACACATATTAGACGTTATTTCATCAAAATTATTTACTGGAGTGGCATTAAGACTATTTATTAGTATTGAAATATTAACACCTTCACATTCAGAAGAACGGTTATCACTATTTACATTTTCATCATAATTAAGTTCGTCATCAGTATCATATTCAGTCATTACAAAAATGAAAGAAATATTACATTAAATTTTCAATTTTAAAAATCAATAATTTACATTAGATGGTTGCAATAGATTAAAAGAATATGAATAATTTTTTGTAAATATAACTTCAATTATATGTAGTTTTCGAAATAATTTATGAAACATTTTAAAATATCCTTTTTAATTTACAAAGATGTTTTTTTTAATTAGATTTATGTATAAATGTATAAATTATTAATTCTTAAGTAATCTTAAAATAAATGAATTTCATTTTATTCTACTTATATATTATTCATAAATTTTTTAATCAAATGAATTTCATTTCAATAATATTTTAATTAGTACTGTAATCATTATTATAATTTTGAATAATTAATATATACAATACCCGCGGAAAGTTTAGAAACACCTATAGAAAACAAAGAAAATTAAGACAAGTACATATTTCATAACATTTATTTTTAAAATAAGATTAATTATACAAATAGGTCCTGCAATTAATATTTACAAGCATAACCTTTGTTTTTAATAACAGATTGTATCCGATTAGGCATTGAACTAACTAAACTTTGACACTGTTCTTCGTTTATTTAATTTGTCCAAACTTCATTAATTTTCTCTTTCAACTAAGCACGAGTTGTTATACTTCCTCCTTCAACCTTTTTTTTAATGATGTTCCATAGGTTTTCTATGGGATTAAGATCAG
>JBBMKC010064352.1:0-38868 GCA_037834085.1 Bipalium vagum | reverse complement strand
ATAATATAATAATATAATAATATAATAATATAATAATATAATAATATAATAATATAATAATATAATAATAATATTATAATAATATAATAATAATATAATAATATAATAATAATAATATAATAATAATATAATATAATAATAATAATTATTGTTATTATAATAAAAATAAAATTAATAATAATAATAATAATAACATCTTTCCCTTTTATAGTCTAATGTAGAATATTCGTTTTTGAATATCAGATTTAGCAAATTTTACACAATTATCTTATTTAAAAAATTAATTAATTAAAACAAAACAAAATAATTATATATTATCATTTTTTCTTTTAGGAATAAATAAAATTTTTAAAGAAAATTAAAAAAAAGAAAATTAAGATGATATAAAAATTATATTCCCAGGAGTTGTTAAAAAAATTTAATTAGAAAAAGAATAACGATTTTCTTGCGAATATTAAGTCAACAAAGGAAGTGTAATTTTCGTTTTATTGGTGAAAGGACAAGTGGCAACGCGTTGGTAAAGAGAATCTGTAATTAATAGGGCCACGCCTACATTAATTGTCTTCAAAGAAAAAGAGGAGAATAGAGAATCAAAACCTCTAAAGGGAGGTCCAACCAAATGGGTCGCATCTTTAACTTTGGGAACTTTAAATGTTGAAACCTTTTAAATGCTCATCTACGACCAGAGATCGTTTGGGTAAGATTTTGATTTTAGTTTAATAGTTTTCATAACCATACTTTTTTGGTACTCATTAAAGAATTTTTGGTTTACCGTAATATATTAATACTTCACGGTGTAAAAGATTTCTTCTGGTTACATATGCACTTAAATTATTTAATGTTTGGTCATCTTTGCACATTCCTTTTTGTTGGATTCATTTTATTTCGAAATATTTGCCTAACTGTTGGAAACCTCGAGTTTCGCTTTTTGGATTTTTGTCTGTTCTGAAGAAAAAGATGATAGTGGTCATGGAAGGATATGAAATTCAATTATGGATTGGATCACGCTTGAGTCCTGTGAAACTGATTCTAATCGATATCGACTTAAGAGCGGTTCTAGTAAGGTCAGAAGAACTAGAGGAGGTTCAATATGAAGAATCGTTGAAGAAAGATTGGGATTAAAAAAATCACAAGAAAATGAATAAAGCAATGGACAAAAGATTATTTTAATGAGTTTAGAGTATCCTGTGGTTGGTTAAACAGATTTAATTTCAATGTAATTGCAATACATTTGAAAGCGGTAAATAAGGTTTAAAAGGTTCAGCCATGGGTTTTGTATTTATTGAACTAATCACCAAAAATGTAATGACTTTGTATTGTTTTCCATTTATCACGTAATCGGACATTTCAATGACACAACCTATTATATCCACGATATATCATAATAAAATAATTCGGTTTACATGGAATACTTTTTATTGAATATCCTGTTATAATAATTATTGTACTTGTATGCACTTGACATAATGGTGAAGGTATTTTTATTTTAGAAAATCATGTCTAAATTGTAATATATTATTACTAAAATATTATTATTTATAAAAATTGTTAACTTCTTCAATGTAAACAATATGGATAATTTTTTGATTTTGCAAAGATTATACTTCTCAAATGTTTTAAAGATACCAGCGAGACTCTGTCATTTGCTAATTATATATTTAATTTTTGACAATGGGGATTTTGTAATTTATGTTACTGTTTACCTGAAGTACTCTTCAATCTCTATTTATTTAAATATTGGTTTTTAAAAAGCAAAAATATAAAATAAAACGATGGAAACCATAAAAATATAAAAAATGAAACTGAAAGTGGTTCTGTGCATAAGAGTTCTAATCAAATGTTTACAGAAGAAATGAAAGTGTTGCATGAATTTAAATGAAGAAGTAAGTGGCAAAGAAAGATCACTTGCAGTATTTCATTTGACAAGAAATAAAATTTTTCATTTGTAGTTAATATAAATAATATAGAAAAAATATAAAATAAATTTAAAAATAACATTAAAAAATAAATATACAGTGCGTTCAATAATTATCAGGAATTGAAAAAAAAATTAATGAAAATCTCATTTAAGCTCACATTAAACTAAACGTTTAAAAATATCAAGGAAACATTTCGTAAATGATAACCGATATTCAGTTGATCTGAAAAATTCAAAAGAGAAACTGAAAATCAAGCGTTCTTAAATTATATATAAGAAATTTATTACTTAACTATTTTATTTGTCTCCCTGTTTTTTGGGAAAGCCTTTTTCGTCTTTCCTGTACTCCTCTTCTGCCTATACGTTTTCCGATTGTTCAAATAATTTGCAATAACCTTTAAAAAGTCCATCAAGTATTTATCAACATTCTGCTGCGTATAAATGACTCAAAAAGGTTGATTGAAGTCTCTTGAACTTAAATGCAATATTATGACCAATATTTATCAACAATCCAATCCTTTCTCGTTCGTAATTTGTTAATATTTTACCACGTGGCATTGCAAAGAACGCGATATCTAATTAAAAAAATATATTAAAAGTAAAAAATCTTCAAACTAATTCAAATTACCTATTCCTTTTAACATTTCTTATAATTATTGAACGCCTTGATTTTTAAATATGCCAATATATTTATCAATTTTTAATTTAGATACATAATGTTTATTGGGTACAGAAGTATTCATATGATTTAGATAATTAACAAATTTTATATTCAAGAAGAGAAAATTCCTGAAATATTACAATTTCGTATTACTATTATTATTAAACGCACTGTATATATATTAAGAAAAAATAGAATAATTTTATTAAAATAATATCTTTTTATAGCATATCTAACCATAGAGTCATATTTAATAAAATCACGAAATGTGCTCGGAAACTTAGACCCTTTTTCATCTTTAGAACCTTCGTTTGGAGCATAGTCTTCTAAAATAAAGTTTCTATATGTAATTTAATATATTACAAATTAAAATAGGTTAACAATTATCTATATAACATTTTTGATTTTTAGAAAAATTTTCTATTAAACATAACACTTTAGAGAAAAAAAGGAAATTTTATAATAAAAATATAATTTTTTTTAAACCGATAAAAATGAACGAAATGTTAACTGCTGAAAATGAACTGGTGTGGTTGCAACAAGATGGAGTCACCGCACACACGGCGAAATCTACCATAGAGCTCTTACGTGAGATTTTCTGTAATCGGATACTTTCCAGAAATTCGACATTCAACTGGCCTTCTCCTTCACCAGATTTATCAGCACCAGATTATTTTCTTTGGGGATACTTGAAGCATAAAGTTTATATTAATAAGCCAAAGTCCATTCAACAATTAAAGAACAATATTCGTGACGAAATTAAAGCCATAAACCCGGAAGTTTTAGCAGGTGTCATGGAAAACTCTATAAAAGAGACAAATTTTGTGAGGCAGAAAGTGGTGGTCATTTGAAAGACATAATTTTCAAAATCTAGTTTAAAAAATCTCCGTGAATTATTGTTTATGTATAATATTCAAAATAAATAATTGTCTGGAATATTTACTTTTTACTATTATTTAAAATCATTAGGTTACTTTTGAGCCACCGTGTATATAAAGGGTATTTCAGAAAAGATCTGACAAGTTTATGCAAAATTGACTGCTGCATTATCGATGATAAAAAATCGGAGATATGGCTCCCAAATATTTGAATAAAAAACAATAGAGTATTTATGAAAATATTTGATATGACAAACCATGTGTCCATGTGGACGAAAAAGTGAATAATTTAGGTAAAGGAACAGTCAATAAAGAAATATATGTTGTGTCTAAAGAAACGACTGCTTCCATTATTGAGTCGCATCCTGAGCCTGTAATCTTTTGGCCAGATTATGCTAATTGTTATTATGGTAGAGAGGCTCATGAATTCTACACCAAAAACGAAATTAAAGTAGTCCAAAACGAAGCAAATTGTCCAGAATTACAACCGATCGAGTACTCTTGGGTCAACGTCAAATCTCATCAAGGAGGGTGTCCATCCATGGACAAACTAAAATCTAATTTTAGAATTTTTTGGCTTGGAAATTGATTTGCATGTGCCTCTTTTGATTATGTATTGTAAGAATATATAATTTAATAAATATATTTGTTGAAAAATATTTTAAATTAGTCTCATTATATTTATTTCCATATTCACGTCGGCAATTTTTTCCTGGAAACACTAATATTTAATTAGCATTATTAGTACCATTATTTATGTTTTAAGACTCTCACATTGAAGGTAGCATCCATAATAGTAAAATTATTCACTGTTCATGAAATATTTAGGGATAAGATGATCGTTAACCATGAACCAAATGTTACTCCATGCCTAGGAGACCATTGAATTTCCCAAAACCAAGATCAGTTGAATAATTTCAGATTCTTTTGTGATAACAGATCTACGGAGACATTTGGAAAGCAAATTCCATCAAAGTACTGAAGACCATAAAATTTATAAGAAAGTTGACAAGTAAATTTAGAAAAATTGAATATAAGGAGTCTCTTGTCACTTAAAAATAACGAAAAAAATAGTTTTAATCTGTTTTCAAAATAAAAAGGAGTTTGTTCAATTGAATTAAACTTGCTTTGGGTTAGAATTTTGTTATACTACTTTTAAAACAATCCAGAATTTTATTTTTGTATACCATTTCTAAAAGCCAGGCAAAATAAAAGAGCCTAACATTTAGATTGGTGTTTCACCACAGTCAGAAAAAAATGAAAACCATTCACCAGAAAAAGACTGAGCAACCCTCAACCATAACAGCTAAATCAAGAATGAACCTAGTGTAAATAAGTTTACTTGATTAGCCAAATATTGTGATAAAATCAGTGAAAATATCTTATCCTATCAATAAATTGAACTGTCAAATAAATTATAAATAAATGGGTTTTCAAGAGAAAATATTTTAACTAGTTTTATTTTTTAAATAAATACAAATTTTGGTGCCAAATAATAATATATAAACAATATATAAATAAAAAAAATCAAATGTAAAAAATAAAAATACGGTTAACCCTCATTAATGAAATTTTTAAAAAAAAATTTATCGATTTTAAAAAGTTTCCAGTGAAATTTGATTCAGTAATCCGCAATTTAAAAAGCTGTTTTTAAAAAATTCTGCATAAATAATGTTTATATTATTTAATAAATATTGGTTTTGTTTAAATAATATTAAGGTTGTTTCGAATTTAAATTATTAGTTCATAAAGTATGAAATGCATAGACTTAATACCAAATTCTAAATAAGTGAAATCTGTCGGTATTTAAAAAGTCTGGAAAACAGGAAGATAATCAGTGGCTTCCAAATCCGTCTTCAGTATCTTTAATTGAGTTTAATTTGCAACACAAACGGTTATTATCATGAAGAAGTATTGGAGTATCGTATTGGTCAAAATTGAATGTTTTATCAAAGATTCTTAATCATTTCGAATAGAGTGAAGTAGATTTTTGCTATGATTGACTAGACTCATGAAGCTGTATTGTATCAAGCTTACTGTATCCATCAAACAGTAAACATCATTTTCTTTTGATGAGTTTTCAACTTTGGACAATATAAATTCTAATATCTCATTTGGAATACAAATCAACGACTGGTGGTGCTTTGATTGATTATTGCCAAACACATCTTCTATGTTCTATTTGAACGGTGCTTGATCCTGTACAAAATCCATATTCCGTGACAACGCGACTTTTCAAATTTTCCATTTTTGGTAAACCAAAATTTATAATGTAGTATTGCTTATTTTTTAAATTGTGTGGTTCTGACAATATATTAAAACAATAATTATTAATGTACAATAAAAATGCACCAAAATAACGATCAGATAAAATTATGCATTTCATACATAACGACGTAATACAAATCTAAAAATCCAAATGACCAGTTGAAGAACAAAAGTTACAATTTACCAATGAAAAAGTAAAAAAACTCGATGAAAACCTTGCTGAAAAGAGAATTGAACCTGGATCTCGGAGTTTCTACTTTATCATAAATTTTTAAAAAATAAAGAAAAATTGGAAAATTGAGAGAAAATTTTTCCAAAAATCATTGTCTTTAAGAGAAATCATTGGTCAAATGGTTATCTCGAATAGATTCTATTAATGGTTACCTGATTGATGAAATCATTCTCACTAAGGCAAGGTGATTTGGGCAAAAGCGAAATGAGATAATTGAGCGAAGCATGGGTATATCGTTTCAAAATTCGGGTTAGCCTTAGGTAATATAAAGTATATTATTATTTTATGTTTATAATAAATAAAAAATTTAATTATTTCTGGGAAAAGTTCAAGAGTTTATTTTATTGAATACTGATTTTACAGTCTGGTTAAATAGGTCATCTCTTTCCAAATAATAGCCCTAATCAGAGCCAATATGAAATAATATCTTTTTCAAGACAAAAAACTTGAGATAATTCGTTACACATTGCATAACGTATTCTGGTTAAGATGTAAACCTCTGAATATTTTTAAAAAATTTCTTAAAATTATTTTTCTTCAAAACACGAAGGTTTTTAATTAGACGATTGTTCTGGAATTTTGATAATTTATTTATAAATCTGTTTGATTACTTTTTATTTGAAATGTCCTAAGAAATTCATAAATTAATCTATTTTGTTTGAATAATTAACTAAGGTGCTTTCTTCAAAATTCATTGGATCAAATTCTTAACTTTAACATTTTGCTTTTGAAATCTCATTGAAAAGAATTTATAATCTTTTGAAATATATTATAATTGTCACACGCTTTTAATAAAACTATATTACTTTAAAAATATATTATAAAAATAATTTCTGTAAATTTTAATTAAATATAATATTAAATAAAAGTTTTGTAATGTAATGGAAATCTTTTGATTATATATTATGATTTATACATTATAATTAAAATTATAATGTAAAGTTTTGATAATAATAATAATAATAATAATTTAAATTGACTAAAATTTTTAAAAGTTAAGTAACATAATATAATGTATGTCTAATAATATTGTATAATAATATTGATTTTCGATAGTTTGATAATTAAAAATTGTTTGAATATTCCTTTTGTGATATCAGAAATAAATCAATACATAATAATGTATTGATTATAAACATGATGATGTTAATAATGAATAAATGAAACAATGAATAAAATAAGGGGAAAAATTAGATGGAAACACATTGTGAAAAATGTGTTAATTTTAAAAAAAAGATTTTATTTTATATTTACCAATTTTGTAAAAATATTTTTTCGACTGAAAAGTTTAGTCATCAATATATAATAATCACCTGTTAACGTAACCTCCACACGTTCGGGATCAGTTTTCACATTATTGGAGTTGTCCGTGTTGGTGGTTAAGGTGTCTGATGGTTCAGATTCTTCCTTTACTGTTGAGTTATATAAGTTTTCATGAATACCTTGGGAAAGGTTTGGGATAGAGATTTGTACTGCCTGTAAATTATTAATGGTAAATTGTGTAAAGTAATTAAATAAGAAATAATTTTTCTCCATGGCTTATAAAGCATTTAATGGTATTCATGTATTTCAATGAGAAAATAAATGTAATCCTTGAATTGGGAGTATTAAAAAAGTTAATTTGAGTTCAGTCAATTAAAGCACTTCGTGATTTTAAAAAGAGGAAATCTTTAAATTTAAATATTACTAAATAGAAAGAGTGTCTCACAGGAAGATTGCTGGTGTTAAATAAAAAAAAGAGGTTTGGATGGGTCGTGCTGCCGTACCAATCATACTCGCCTAACCTTGCGCCTCAGACTTTCATTTATTTCTCTTCAAAACTCCATGCGCGTTATACAGTTCAATTCAGACGAGGCTGTTAAACATCGTAATGTGCTGTCATCTCCTAACGAGTAATGCAATTATGTGTCGGTACTATGAAGCTATCATCATAAAAAATTTAGGGGAGTTAGGATTCCGTTTTTGTTCGTTCGTCATTATTTATGTTAGAATATTACAAAAATTCAATCGTTTACAGTTGGATAAAGTGCAACCAAAACATTTCAGGATAAGTCAGAGATTATTCAATAGCATTTTAGGGTTCGGTTTTTACAAAACGATATAAAGAAAATGTACAGACGTATCTCATATTCTTAGAAAAGATCGATATGTATCAATTAGACTTAAAAAAAAACATTATTTTTTTGGAAGATTCAGAAATGAATTTTAATAAAATATTTAAGGAAACTAAAAACTTTTTACAAAAATTCAAAGAGAACCCAGAGTGCCACAGTTGATATAAATTTTACTATTTTCCTTAATTAAAATATGTAACTTTTACTCGAAATCAATAACTCCTCTTTATCTAATGTTGTGTTCGTTTTACTATTACAGTTATGCAAATTTAAACTCAATTGAATTAAAACTCCCACAATAAAACCTTATTTCTATTTGTACCTCAAATTGAATAAAAACTATCGCAGGAAAACTTTATTAAAATTCAAACCGTTTACATAGAAAACATCACAATTAAAGAATCAATACTGAACAAATATCTGAAAATTACTGAATCAATTCTAAAGAATGGTCATGTTAATAATCAAACACCAAAACACAAAGAAGCAATATTAAAGTAAAAATTCAGTTTAATATAATTTAAATGAAATATATAAAAGAAAATTAAGAATGAAGAAGAAAAGCAATATGTATAATATCTTCATCCGGAGCGACAATGGATTCCCGGGTCGTCATCAAGGCCTTTTTCAGATCATCTAGGGATTCCCAAGCTCGCTGGGTCTCATTGTTAAATATTCTTGCATCGCTATAAATGTAAATGAAAGGAAAATACTTGTAAGCAAGAAAAATAGTCTTCACGTCTTTGATAAGCTATAATAATTTATAATTTCTTCTCTTATTTTTCTTGCCGAGTTTCTAGGAACAGCCATCTCTTTATATAGCTGTAGAGATTGGTCTACAATGACCAATCTCTACGCTTTTAGACGGATATTTCCTTTAACAGCCAATAATTTTTTAATAAGTATGAAGTGCATAGACCTAATACCAAATTCTAAATAAGTGAAATCTTTAACAAGGAAAAACGAAATTAAAAGTCTTCCACAAGAAGAGACTTTTTCTATCTCGTCGGTAGTTCTGAGATGTCTATCAAAAACTCTGATTTGAGAGAATCAATAAAATGCAGAAAGGCGTTTTGGACAGTCTATTAGGATTGGAATTTGCTTTTTTTAAATAAGTTTTCCAAATTCATGAAAAAACGATAGTCGATATTTAAAATAAAATTTAAAACGTCGAGATAGAATTAGTGAAATAGTAATAAATATATAATTTATTGCTCCGACGACGGGACATATTTCTTTTCAAAAAATAATAATTAAGTAAATATATCATTATCTGGACTACAAGATTTTGTTATACTGCTTTTAATATTTTAAAAAGTTCAAAAAATTTATTTAATTTAAAATTTATTAATTTATTATTATTACAATTATTAATCACAATTTTTACGGTTTGTGCCTTTGGCAAACCCAAAATAAAATATTCAGGTAAAACATTTATTGAACCCCGGTTAACTTCAGACAAAAGTGTTAATTTCAATTTGTTAAATATTTGGTGATAATTCAGACAATTTTTTTAATAAATTAAAATAATAGGTATTATTATTATTATTATTATTATTATTATTATTATTATTATTATTATCCAGAAAAGTTCTACCAGGCTTGTTTCAACCTTCGTTAATGAAGTTCCCTAAAAGACTTACTAAGCTGTTTTCAATTTTCTTTGTTTTGGTAATTATCCCGACAAAGGTATCAAAGTAACATGGATAAATCAATAGAAAAATTTAAATCGATTAAAATAAATGTGAAAATTAATAAAATTTAATTCGGAAAATAAAACACGGAGTATAAATATTTTGTTAAGTTCTTCCAAAAAAAATATAAATAAAATTTCTCTTAAAACACTCAAATGGTACATTTCCAGTAATATATGTCAAAAGAAAATAACAAAAAAATGTTTACAATCAATTGATATTTCCATAATTCCGAGGAGCGAGAAAAGAATTTGAAGAAACAATTATACCAGAACTAATTCAACTAGCGTGAAGCAATCCAAGTAAAAGAGTCGTACGTAGAGCAAACACATAACCAATTGGTTAAGCTATATCTCTTTTGACACGAATCCTTTGAAGTAACATTTCAACCAGTTTCCTAATTATCTAAATTAATGGTATGGAGAGTCGCAAATGGAGAATAATTCTAACGTTTCTCCTGTTAATGTTTTCATAAACCCTAAATTAAGACTGATCTAATACTCTATACTAATTGCAACCCAAGATTATTCTTCATCGCCATCGTCGTTGATCATTATAAAATTAGTTTGATACTTTCGAACCATTTTGTCAGGAAAAAATTTAATAATAATCATGGTAAAAAAACACTAATCTAAATCGTATCATAAAATCGAATATTTATTTATGTGAAATATCTTTTTTGTTTAAATGGAGAAATAATAATTAATTTCCTTCAGCAACATTTTAACATTTTTTGATTAAACAAATTCGAAAATCTTTCGTCCTTGTTAAAGGTCTGTCTAACTTTACATATATCGTTTGAATTATTCAAATACCTTTAATTGTTTATTTATATATTTATACATTGGTGGAAATTCATTTAAAAATATTTTTAATTTTAAGATATTCAAATAATTTTTGTTTAAATCATTAAATTTTATGACAAATAGAAAAATTTTCTTTAAAATAATACCTTATTAAAAAATAGTATTTATATTATGAGTGTCAATCAATTTCCAAAAGCTACCACAACAGTACATAAGTATGATAAAAACCATTTTTAAATGTGACTAATTATCTATCAATTTAAGTGAAAAAGTGCTTGTTTAAATATTCATCTAATATACCACGCAAATTTTGAAAAGCGGTACTAAAAGCAGGATTTTTATGAACTTTTTGGAGCAATTATTTTTCAAAAAACTTTTACTGAAATGGGAACAGATAGTGCGAAGTGGTTGATAATACTTCCAACAAGAAGTGCATATTTTTTGTTGTAAATATTATTTTAGTTATTTCTGAAGAAAATTCCCCAAAATAATTCACACAATTAATATTTGGTTGTCTAAAAAGTTACCGCCGATTTTCAGAATAGGCGGCGAAAAACTATTACAGATATTTATATTGATATTTTGTTTGTTTAAATATTTCAATTACATTAATTTAATAATCACAGCATTCAAATTGCTTAAGGAAGTTAAGCATTTTATTAATAAATAATAAAGTTTTTTGCATCCTTCAAATTGTCCTAATATTCCACCACTAGACTATTATTTGTTTCGTTCACTGTAGAACTTTTTTGATTGTGTAAAATTAAATTCAAAGGAGGATATCGAAGACCACTTATCTCAGTTTTTCAGTGAAAATTAGAGAAGTTCTAGAGTCACGGAATTTTACCTTTATTAAAGAAATGGTAAGACATTGTCGACCAAGAAGATGTATATGTAGTTTAATAAAGTTTAGAAATTTTCTTAGTATTCTTACGTTTTTCGTATTGCTATTGGAATCTGCGAAAACTTTTTAGACAACCAAATATTTACAAAAGAACAAAAATAACTCACCTGATTATAGTCTTCTTTCATAACCGGATATTTGGAGGGTCTTGATGACATATTTTGATAGTCGAGACTGCCAGTTCTTCTAGAGGGAGGTAAAGATTTTGAACATTGAACCGAGTCTGGAGCTTCAGCGGACTGTGTTTTATGTTTTTCGAACGAATCGTTAACGGATAAATTTGTTGTTTTAGTGTGACTATGTTCACCCGTTCCATCTGATTCGGTCCCAGTCACTTCCATTTTCATCATTCCGGTACTAATTCTTCGAGTTTTTTCCAATTGGGGTTTTATCAATAAGTTGTTTGTTTCAGCCCTTTGAGATGTAATTGCATTGTTTGAGAAAACACCTTCTGATTCCAACGAACTGAAAATTTTCATTACCGCTAAACTTAATCATGTAGTAATGATAGTTTAATAATTGTAATAAATATCGAAATAGGAACAAAAATCTCATAAATGGTGAATTGATCCTATATTATATTTAATAATTTTTGCACTTAATTAATGTGAAGACAAATGTTTCTAAGAAAGTACTTTTTTGTACCGTGTTTCTTCGAAAATAAGACCAGTCTTAGATTAAAACTTTTGAGGAAAAATCACTTCAGGGCTTATTTTCAAAGGAGAGCTTATATTTTAAGTATACTGGTAAATCTCACAATGAAATTTAATCAAATACAGTCATATCATCATCCTCTGGAACATCATCATAATATTATAGATTTAAACCTTGGAATCCATCCAAAACATCCTTCAACATGTTAAGTATTAAGGGCCTTTTTCTTTCATGCTTGGGTATGTAAATTTCTTCAAAAGATAAATTCTTATCCAAGTAACCTGCTCTTAATGCATGGGCAACTGTGTCATTGATGATTTTATTCAAGGCTGTCTTGACCCATCCAATGACTTCTTGCAGACTATTTTTAATAAAGTTTCCACGCTGATTTCTTTCCAACCGATGTTCACTTTACTCATTGATTTCCACACGCAAATAATCTTTGAATGGCTTGTTAATGGAAATGTCTAGTGTTTGAAAGTATAGTGTCATTCCACCTGGTATCATTAACTGATCCACTCTTCTTTCTGACAGGAAGACCTTTATGTCTTTTGCACGATGTGTACTGGCAGGGGAGTTAATAGGAGGGCTTACTTTCCAAGGAGGCCTTATATCTAAAATTTCTGGAAAAATCGGGGGAGGGCGTATTTTTAAAGGAGGCCTTATTTTCCAAGAAAAACGGTATTACCCTAATTAAGTACAAGACCTAAACATTCTTTCAAAATGGTTTGGAAAATAGATTGAGTATTACTTCGGAACGAGGTTAACTGCATTTTATCCTGAAAAAAGTTTTTCTAAAGAATACTTTAGAATAAGATCGATTTTTTGCTTTTTAATCAATCAGCCGCAATCACACAACCTGCCAAAACGTTTAGTTAAAATCAATTTTCAGACATGATTTTCCGAAACTGTCTATAAGTTTAACATATATCTTTTACAGCATTTCCAAATAAAGGAGAACAAGTAAGTTACTGGATCATAATGTGTGTTTAAAGAAAGTAAATATGCAAATGAAAATGATTTATCTGTGGTAATGAGTAATTTCGAAAAAGAAAGAAAAATTGTGAATCATGAATAATTAAAAATAAACGGTGAGATTAATTCATCGACCAAAGGAAGCAGGAATCCAGGGAATATTTTTCTCAATTGTATATACCGTATAATTAAAAATTATTTAAAAGAGGTTTTCTTAAAAAACACTAAAAAATTCAAAATTAAAATTAAAATATTCTCAAATTTAAATTAACCAAAATATTAATTGATAAGACATTATTGATCCATTGATTTCTGCTTTCTTCATTCTGTAAATTAATTAAAAACAATTGAGTTGAAGAATACTTTTAACATGTTAATTTTTTAATTAAAAGGTCTACCAATAGATATTAAATAGCTCGATTCTTCCTTTTTCTTTTTATTTAGATTAATAAAATTGTTAATTTTCAGATAAATATTAATCAATTTTCCTGACTTCAAATTACAAAATAATGATCCGTTCGAATAAATAATATGGTAATAAAAATCAATTTATTAACAACAAAAATCGCTTAATAATAATGTTCAATTCAATTCTTCGTTTGCCTTTTCTTTTCATCGTCACCGTCTCTCTATCGTTTTGTTTCTCTTTTTATTCATTTTGATTCTGGTTCTCAGTTTTGTACTCTGTTCGTTTCTGTTCTTGTTTTGCTGTGAAAATCTGGTAGTTGCTTATATATTCTCCTTCATCAGTCAATCACAATATGGATATCTTCCCTCTTATCAGCTATCAATTACCCAGCTCAACCCGACCTTAGTCGCGTGAGCTGAATACTTGACTTTGCGGCTGCCATCAATATCATGCTCGATCTCCATTTTTATAACTTCGGCAGCTTCAATAATCAAAACAATGAAAAGCCTAACCAATTGGAAATGCCGTGAGCCCAATTTCTGGACAACTTAACAAGGTTGACTCCGACTCTCTCAAACCTGTCCACAAACGAACAACCCATCAATGCACTAGTTCTGAAACATTTTCTGGATTTATATTCTAAATTTTTCCTCGAGCCAGTTTTTGAAATTTTTTTACTAATATCCATTCATTTACGATAATAAAAATTGTTGTTCATTGGAAATACGACTGAGAAATGTATCATATTTTCCTCTCAAAAATAGTTTTCACTTATAAATTCTACGCATAAGTGAACCATAAATCCTTGCTCATCAAACTCTTCCACCAAACCGATGACCACATCACACTTCTCCTTGGCAGATTAGCAGTCAGCTGTAAGGTACATCAAATCTCATATGTTCCTATTTCAGACGTACTTCATGGAATTCCCCGCCCATGAAATATGACTCTTTTATCTCGTGGCATCAATCACTGAACGAAAACTCAACACAATGATTCAGGTTCATCACATGGGTAATAGATAAGAACATTTAGCATATCTCTCTTCCTATTTTCACATAGTTCTCAATGGTGTAGAAGTCATATATTTTCAGTTTTACTAAATAAAAATCAAGGCTTTTCTTTGTTTCTCAGTTTCTATCAATTATTGACACATTTTTTGAAAAGTAATAATATATATATATATATATATATTAATGTATCGTAACAGGTATTTAACAAACCTTGATTTTTTAACCTCCAACCAGTAAAGAGAAATATTTCCTATTATCTCTTCATCATAAAATGTCCATGAATGAGCATGGGATATTTCTTTTTTATGGGAAAACCGATTAACTAATTATTTACTTTTACTTTCCAGAAGGAATTTACTAATGAGAATATCATTCAATTCAATAACATTCCAGGGCAATGCAAACGTTGTAATGCTTAAACATTTTAGGTGACTACTCCATACTTCCCAAGCTAAACATCATATTTCCTTTATTTATTTATTCGGAGCTGTAGATGAAATATATTTGTTCCATGATGAGGCTTTAGGTCAGCTCATTGCAAGTCAACAAAACATGATATCCATGCTGATAATGAGAGAACAAAAAGATGTGTAAATATTGCAATATTTATTATATAATATCAATAAGGTAACGGGAAAATTGAGATAGTATTGTTTATTGAGTCTGTTCAGTTTGTTTAACTAAAGCTTAGATATGAAATACTCTTTTACTTTCAATAAGTATATTCAAAATATGTTCTTTCTTTGATTTCTTCAATTTCAAAATAAGCACCATGTTTTAATGTTGACAGTGCCATTTTTATACATGTAATGCGCATACAAAGTCCTTAGACTCGAACAGAAATATGAATGATACTAAGATAAAACTTTTTGTTTACAAAACATGTATAAGCACTCAGAATGATTTTTCTATTAAGTAACGTCGTTTTTTAATAATTAATATTCAATCAATAAGTAATTTGTTTAAATATATCAAATTAATATTTTTTTGTTATTCATTATGAGCTGTTTCAACCAGGTAAAACGATAACAGCGGATATGTATTGTGCCCAGTTAGACATATTGGAGGAAAAACTTGAAAAGAAGTGGCCAGCTTTGACCAAATATAGTAATTCTTCATCATAATAACTCACGACCGCACACCACAAAGAAGACGCTCCAGAAAATTAAGAACATCACCATCTACTACAATATTCTTTAAATATTCTGCTCAAGAGCATTGAATACGGTCAGATTTTCTTGCTTCGCTTTGATTCGCTTTTCTCGCAAATTTTCTGTCAATAAACCGGCGACGGTCGACCAAATAATTCTTTATTCCATTCCTCTCTGTCATGTTCTGTACAGTCTTCTTGTTTAAATTAACTCTAATAGACAGCTCTCTCTCTCTCTGTAATTCGTCTCTCTTTTGTTACAATATTTTTTAATATATCGATTTTCTTTTCACTATTTTGTATAGTCTTCCACTTCTTTTTCTTCATCAAAAAAGTTGTTCCTAACATAAGAAAACTCTCTGATTCAGTTATAAATTGAGCTTCATATAATAAATAATGTCCATTTCTGCCCTCTCAGAACCAGAAAGAATATCAGTGCGAAATTTAACTTGGTATACTTTTAAAGTTTTTAAGTTCTTATTTCTTCGATACTGCGCTTAAATACCAAATTTTAGACTACACCCATTTTTATTTTAAGTGGCATAAGACTGTAATTGGATTGTTGTTCCTCCTCTAAGACATCTCTGTGTGGTCATTGCCGTCTTCTTTCACGTTTTTGATAAATTGTTCATAATTGAATTTGGTCATTTTCGATTTTCTCATACCAATATTTGGCAGTAGTCCAGGTGAGAAAAAGATCTTTAAAAATGAATTGAAATGAAACAAAACCACCAAATAATAAAATCACGCAAAAATTGTTACAAACTCAGAGAAATTATTAAGACAAGTGAAGAATACTTTTCCTTCACCATTTAAAAATCTTAAGGCAAGGTATTGGAATGAGGAATAATATTTTTGTTTTTAAACAAGCCTTTGGGAATTAAATTAAAAAAAAAATCCAGTCCTTTATGGTTTAACTTTTAAATAAAATTCCTTATATAAACTTTGAGGATCAATAATATGAACAAAATAAGCAGGGATCAGTTGAAAATAAAACCAATATTTTATCACAATAAAAGAAAAATAAATATGAATATCCATTGGTAAATATAAATAAAAAGAAAAAAAGAAAAGGAATCTTACTTAAAAGAAGAGAAACTTGGCCGGGCATCTAAATTTCCACATTCTGGATTGTTTAGAATTCGCCTGAGAGCATTAACCAGAGTGATGCCATTAGTAAAAACACGATATGTCAATAGAAAAGTATTAAGAAAATCAATGCTGAGAAATCGCAAATCTGTTAGTCGGTCCATGAGTCTTTCCAGTGAAGCATGACGGATCTAAATTATACGTTGAAGAATGTTGAACAATCAACTGAGAAAAGTTTGAGGAAATAATTTTCAACGTTATATGGAAAAGATATTTTTTAAGAGAAAAGTGATTGAAATTTTTCCAATGAAAATTATTTTTATAACGTATACAATGGACCGAGACAACATGGAATATTTTAATATTGTTTAAAAAATGATAAATAATTATTTCTAAAATAAAAATAATAAAAATATTTTTTAAAAAATAAAATAAATTAAAAAAAATCAAATAAATATATATAAATAAAGAAATAATAAATAAAATATTTTAAAAAAGAAACTAAATAAAATTCTACAAATAAATACTAAGAAATAAATAAAGCTAAATAAAAAATATAAATCAATAAATCTATAAATAAATAAAAAATAATAAAATTAAAAAAATATGTTAGTAACTAAAAAACTATAAATAAATAAAAAATAAATAAAAATAAAAATTTCAAAAACAAAAAATATGCAAATCATAAAATTAATTAAATTAATGAAATTGAATTAAATTTTTTATAATTCAATTAAAACAACTCATGTATTAAATTCTAATAGTATTATTTTAAAAACTAAATGAAACTAATGTTGAAAAGTATTAGGTAAAAAATATTAACTTAATGTTAATATTTATTAAATAATGTAAAAATAACAAATAGTATTACTATTGTTTAATAATTCATACAAAATGGGCACCTGTGTTTTGTATCAGAGTTATTAACTGAAAAATTGAAGTGAAAGTAAGGTCAATCAATATCGAAAAAGGAAGACTATAAATGTTGTTCCAATATTACTTGATAGAAAACAAACAACGAATTTGTGAAAACAAGATTCTTAAACAATTTCAATAGTAAGACATAATTAAGTACAATAGTCAACTATTGATTTTTAACATATAAATCGATTTAGTCAATAAAGGAAAAATATTGATAAAAAAATGGATTTTCGTTATTGTATAATCTGCAAATATTTTTTCCTTAATTAAATTCAATGCTTGTCCAAAATTCTAATAATAATATCTGTGACGTATCAGCCAATCAAAATTTTTGGATTAGCATCGATCACGTGAGCTTCCAATGATCTAAATTTTCTTAGACATTTCGTTTAGAAATTTTTTTCATTATTTTATTCGAGAAATTTTATCATTAAAAAATTTCTTTTTTTTCTTATTTTAAAGAAGAAAATGAAAATTTTACTTGCGAGTCAACTTGAACGTGTACAGAGTTGAGCGATTTTTTTGCAGTATGATCCTTACTGTAAATTATTGTACTAAGAAGCTTTCAAAAAGTATTTCAGCAATTAAAATCAAAGAGTCGTAGAAGGGATTATTTAAATTTTAGAAGAGTAAATGATTTTCTAGTTTCGATTCATTATCGAATATTTCAGTGATTAAGATTTATTTTTTTGAAACTAAAAAATGTATTAGGTTGTCCAGTATGAAATGTCGTGTTTTTATCTAAACTTTCTGAAATAAAATTATTCACCAGCGATAATTGTACATCTTGTTTAAATGTACTAAATTAAATCAGTCATTTCAAGGTCTATTTACATTGTATAGGTAAGCATATTAATTTAACGTGAAGTTTTCTTTTTCATCCTTTTCTAAGTATGGTAATCAAAAAAATTGGAAAATGCATATTAAAAGAGTTAAAACAGAAGCACAATGCATAAAAGACAGCTGAAAAACATCATTGTTGTATGGCTTGAAGGCAATACAAGTGAACGTACCACACATTAGTGGTTTAATCAAATTTCGAAATGTTGACATGATCTGGATAAATGAAAGCCATGGAAGAACGAATTCATGCTTAAGTAAAGACACCTTAAAAGTATCTACTTAAGAAAACACTCGCTAAGCAGTGAGTAAATTTGTTCAGAATCTAAATGTGTCAAAAACCATTGCTTCTGTTCACATCAAAACCTTGAAAAGGACAAAAACCGGGTTGACGTTGGCAGTTGATGTCACCCATTTTGAACTTTGTAAATCACCTCATTGCTGTCCTATTGTTTATCTCGCCTAGACTAGAATTTCTGTAATAAACGCATGACTTCTGATGCGGAAATGTTTTATAACCATGTCGTAAAATTACTAAAATCTCATTTTACGATTTTATTTGACCTTAAAAAAATATTTTTTTAAAAAATTGATATAAAATAAAGACAACATATGTTTGAATGAAGTTTATAACAAAAACAGACTTTTATGGGACAAGATAATATTTAAATATAATTTTTGTTTAAATCAACTAAAACTTTTGTAAATATTTAAACTGTAATATTTAAACTGTGAATATTTAAACTGTAAAACTTTACCAAAAAAACAATTTTACTGAAATAATAATAATAATAAAATAATGAAAAAATAAAATATTAACAAATAAAAATAAATAAAATAATAATAATAATAATAATAATAAAATAATGAAAAAATAAAATATTAACAAATAAAAATAAATAAAATAATAATAATAATAATTATAATAATAATAAAAGATTTCAACATTATATTTCGTGATATTTTGATCACAAATCTGAAATTTTCGTCAATATTTCTTCCCGTAATCATGAAAGAAGACGGACCAACGAAACGGTGATGTAAAAGACGGCGGCAATTAATATGAAGTGTAATAAAGTGTATTATATTTTTTAACCAAAAAAACCAGAAATAAAAAAATTAAAGAAAAATGTGACGAAATTTTAATGATACTCTCGTGAGTGTAATTAATTAAATAACCATGTTTATTAAAATCTGCTGGTTCGATAATTACCTGTGGAACTTTACAAGAATTAAGTCGCCTGCTGAACTGAATGTCGACATCGTCACGATATAATTTCGGATCGGATCTAAATCAAAGTTCACATATACAGGCTCATAATAAGGAAATAATTTTTTTTCATTTTCCGTAAATATTTTTTTATGAAAAATAATCAATGAAACCAGACTAATCGATGATAACAGATGGTGAGACCAATCTTGAGAAATAGCAAATTGGAAAATGAGCATTTCCAAGAGAGGATAAGACTTTAAAATAGCGAAATGAAGCTCAAAACAAAATGATCCGACTTACCGTATCGATTGTGGCATTGAAACGGAGGACGTCTCTGCCAGAGAGGAGTTCAAGAGATCACTGTAGTGAAGCTGCTCGATGCACTGAAAAACGGATTTTATTTCTTAACGAGGCCATAGGAATTAATACATTTTATTGATAATTACATATAATATTCCGTGTTTTTATAATAGAAAATAACGAGAGTCCGAGAGATCGTTCAATTTTTTGAGGGATTTCAGTTATTTTTGGACGTTTACTTCCATTTCAAAAATTCATTTTAATCCACTGAATGGAAAAATATTACATAATTCGTTTCTTTTATCGTAAATCGTACAATAACGACTGAAACACGAATCATTAAATAATGGTCAATAGGACTCGGATTTATGTGACTTCAAAAATGAAGAATACAGAGCTTGGACCTTAAAATCGTCCACCCCATGAATAAACAGAAAAACTCTAATAATAAAATGTACCAATACAAAAGTATTCAATAAATGTCATCAATATTTCGTGTATGAGCACGTTGATTTTATTAACGCATGCTTTGGATTAACTTTTGTCTATAGGCATCATCTCTCATCAAAATATTCCACAAGATTTGTTCGTTATTTAATAATTGTTGAGAATTTGTTTCTTGTGCCATATGATTTTACTCAATCCTGCTTGAAAATACAAAGCATAAGTCCTGTCTCTATTGAAGTTATTTATCTCATTTCCCCTGAACATTTTCGCCATATATTTTATTTCAAACAAAATGCCACACAAATAAACAAATTAGCTTATTTAAACACATTTCCTTTAAATAAGTATTTTATTAATTATGTCTTATTACCAAAAATGCAAATGTATTGATTTTGTGGATTTTTTCAAGAAGTGGTCAATTTATTGAACCAATCTGTATAAACTTATAAAATGACATAAAATACCAAAAATGTGATTTAGAAAACTCTAAATATTACTGCAAAAACCCCGGGTTAATGTCAGTCGTACAAATCAAAATCAATACAGTTTTTCATTAATTTAATTCTTTTTTGAAATATACAACCGCTGTCATTTTTCAATTCACAAATAAGAAAGATCTGCCATTACCTGAAATGAGGTGGAAAATGAATGATCCATATCGACGGAACTAATTGGAGTATATTTTATATTTCCTTTTTTCCAAAGTAACATGCTGCTCAGTGTCGGTTTAATTCTCCTGTTCCCTAGATAGTGTATTTGAAACATTTCTCAGTAATTGGAAATCAGTATGTTATTGCAAATCAATCGAAATTTATTAAATATTGCACTGCTTATTTCCCCTTTTACACTAATGCCTCCTTAACATTGCTGATAAATTTACTGAATCCACTAACAATTTTGCCTTTGTTCCAAGAGTTGGGCTGATTAAATGATTATTTAAATAAATTAGAGGTTAAGGGTAACTAAAGGGTTTGAGGTTTTCCTGATTGGGTTTGATTAGGTTTCACACGATCACAATAAAATATTATTAATCATTATCGATGATGACAACTGTATCCACACAAGCGCAAAGATATCGGGTATGATTAATGAATATTAAATAACAAGACGCAGACAAAGATCATCTTTCAGTGTTATTCAACGAGTAATTATTTTGAAAATTTTTCATCTTTGAACGATTGGGCTGGTTCTGGTAGTGAAGTTAAATTTTAGACTGGTTTATCAAATCCATTATTGGAAAAGTTTGATAATATTTCTCTGTCATATTAGTTTCGTGCTGGCTTAGAAAGTTGTGATGGCTCACACTGGTAGAGTATCAAACTGTCAAAATAATTTTTTGGTGCACAACTGATTTTGGGAAGTACTTAGGAGTTTCTTCAAGGTCCAGCTATTGTACTTAACGTCATCGATTGTCCCATAGAATTCATTTCTCATCGCGCACCAGGATTCAATGTACAAAAATGGGTCTCTTATTGTAACGCAGAACCAAAGATGTTCCTTTAAAACAGATATCTCTTTTCCACTTTTCTGGTGTGGCATCCATTTATCTACATTTTTACCTTCTCAATTTGATTTAAATAACAACGTAAAGTTGTATGGTCAGCTTTAAGTCTCTGTGCTACTTATTTAGTGATTTGTTATGGAACCGATTCAGTTATCTTCTTTAGCCATTATTTGTCAATGTCAGATTTATGGCCACTACCTTCGTGAAATACAGGTGTCTCATCTTCCTGATTAAAAATTACACACCAACTTTGTACCACGTGATCATTAACTAATCCTTGACCAAATGCTTATTTCAATTTTCAATGCTCCACTTTATCGCCTAGAAAAAATATAATTAATAATAATTAAAAATTATTGATTATACAAAATACTTAATGAAATCAACAATTTTCGTATGGTGCCAAAATAAGAGTATATTATTTAAACAACGTACTTTAAAATCAATTAAGTTAAATAATTAAAAAACGACATTATTTTTGCACCAACCAAATAGTGTAAACTATTTAGAATGATGACGGTATAAGATTGATTCATTTTGAAAATGTTTTATCAGTGAAAAAATAAATCAATATTGATTGAGGATTTCACGAAAATTTGTTAACCCTGTAATTTTATTTTATTTCCAAAACAGACACAATACTGTGAAATCCAAGAAAAGTGAATAATCTGATTTGTTAAACACTTCGATCCCTCCAAAGATGAACACAATATATTTACAGATAGTCTATTAACCAGTTATTTCATCAGGTTCAATGTAATGTGCCAGGTTTCTATTGGATCAAAGACTTGTAGTATTTTTTAAATAATTTGTATTAGTACCAACTAAATGTAGTGAGACAACCCAACCAAACTGAAGGGGTATGGTCACAATCATATATTTAATTCATTATTAACTATCCTATGTAAAGAGCCTCAAGTAAATTTAGTACTTGTATAGCGAGAGCAAGAGAAGTTGAGACAAGACTCAGTTTTCTTAGAGATTAACCTGAAAGTCGATTCGGATAGAATATGTTGACAATCTATGGACCTTTTCTCTTCACTTTAAGCCTATACGCACTGAGATTTATACAGCTCAAGCAATTAATGGTCACAAAGTATTTGAAACAAAACTCCTATTTTCCCAAGAGCCAGCGTAGTACAAATTCTTTCAGGATATCCTATTTCAGTAAGAGCCTTTTACTGATTTTTGCAAACTGTTATGAACGCATATTTCTGTCACGATACATTTAAATTCAAACAAAAATCATCATTCAGTAAAACAAAACCTCAAAATCCATACAAAATTTATCATTCTAATTTTTCCTTCAAACAATAATTACGCTTGTTTTCCCTTGAAAATTGATTTAATTGCCGTCGTAGAAGGAGCAAAAATTTATTACTAAATTAAAAATACAAAAGTTGACAGTTTATTTTTGACAATGTTATTATTGGGTTTTATGAGGAAAAAATTACCGAGAACGGAGCAACATTTAATAATACTATATATTGATTAATATATATAAAGGGTGGGCGCTAGAAGACTGAAGGATTTTAATCTAAAGTAACTGTTACAAAAGTTTTGATATTAAATTTTATTCGATTTTTTATGAATATATATTTATTGGATTTTATAATACAAAGTTGTTGTCATAGTTTTGTTAGCTATTTGTTAAAGTTAATCAATATTTCAGTATTTGCAGTTAAAATGTTAAAATATAACAATGATTTATCGGAATATGCTAGGATTTCTGCCCAAGTGTTTAAAGAGGGAAATTGTCATAGAAAGCTAGTGCATTTTTGTAATAAATGTTAAATATTGTTTTTCAAATTATATTAAATGAATATAAAAATTAAAAATTTTATTAAATTGTAATTGTTACAAATTTGAAATGTGATGTTATAAATTTGAAATGTGATGTTATAAATTTGAAATCAATTGTTATAAATTTGAAATGTGATGTTAGACCCTGTAATAATAAAGTGAAAATTGTTGAATTTTTCTATTCAAATAGAAAATCAATCATTCAAACGCAGAGAAACTGCCGAACATACTTCACTGTTGTAGAAGCTCCCAGTTACAACATGATTAGAAATTTAATTAAAAGATTTGAAGAAACTGGATCTGTTTCAGATCTTACTAAGAAGAGTCCAGGGAAAACTGTGCGTACTGAATTGATGGTCGAATCTGTGCGGCATAGCGTTCAATAACACTCAACAAACTCTATACGAAAATATCCGAAGTGAGATACGTCTCTTGGACCAGGAAATATTGGATACAGTGATGGAAAATACTCTAAAAAGGCAATTCTTTGTGAGAAGAAAATGGTGGTCAATTAAAAGACATTATTTTTCGGACTTAGAAAAACCTAAATTCTAAGCTCGTATCTTTCAAATAAACTATTTGGATTAAATATACATTTGCCTTTTACTACAAGTTATTTTAGATTAAAGTCCTCCAGTCTTCCAGCGCCCACCGTGTATATATTTTTTGTATAACGAAATCAGTGACGGTAATGGTCGTTATAATGATTATTTTTCCAATAATTTATACCTGACTGATATCGGAGCACCAGGCTGCTTTTTCCTGAATGCTCGAAGCAACAAGAGTGATACTGTTGGGAGTTGAATTTTTTGTTTCAATGATAATTCGAAAATCCACGCCATTGTAATCTATGATTCTCTCCATCTTTTGAGCACCACTTTCAATGGTTAAGTGTTGATTGAAATTGCCGACTGTGATGTCAATATCTAAATACATTTCCCAAAAATATTATCATTGAAAAATAAAATAATCAAATAATTTTAAATTAGTTATTTTCATTTAAAATATTAATTATTAATCTTAATATAATCTTTACAATAACAATAATAATTGCAATAATAATAATAAATATTATTTTAATAATAAAAAAAAATAATACTAATAATAAAAGTGTCATGATCATAATAATCGTTAAATGATATTGATATTTCTCAGAAAACATAATAAAACTCTTAAAAATAATATAATAATAGAAATAATAATAAAAATTAATCATAATTTTGAAGTAAAATAATAAATAATAAAAAAATCGCATACAAGTATGAAATATATGATTAGTTTCTCAGTTTTGTTTGAACTTATTAGATAGAATTTCGCAATATGATTGGTTTTTTATTTCTCAATGAATCTGGTAAGAAGAAAATTATTAATCACTCCAAAAGGTGAGGAAGCCCAATTTTAGGAGACCGTTTATAACTGAATCAGAAAAATAATCATATTGTCAAATAAGTGTTTTCTATGCAACCGAAAGTGGAAGACTTATCAAATTTGGTGGAGATATTACACAAAAATTGAAATTATGACAAATAAACGAGACATTACTCAAACGCAGCTATCTGAGAGGCTAAATATATGTAAAAGAGCAGTCCAGCTAATTCTAGTGCAAATGGGAATCCGAAAGTTATGTAAGAAGTTCATGCAGAGATGTTTAACTGCTGAGGTGGTGAGTAGACGAAAAATGGTCTGTGACAGGAACCTTTGTCTAATCGGACCAAATGTTTTATCAAATATAATAACTACTAAAGAGACATCATAGTTATTTACCTTCCTTTACTAAAAGAGAGTCAAAGAAATGGGTTTTTGAAAATGAGAAGCCATCGAAGGTCTTGTATCTCGGAATTTTTAATCGTGTCATGTTGATCTCAAGGTCTTTTGGGATGGCATCTTGAAAGTAGACTTTACTGAGAACTGTTTATATGCTCATTATGTAAACCAAAAAGATCCAATGTTCAAAGAATCGAACAACTAGGAATTTTTTTACTCCATGATAACGTTTCTATGAATATATCAAAGACAACAAGAGAAACATTAACAAAACCAGGATTTGTGTAGCTGGATCATGTTCCTTATTATTATTATTATTATTATTTTTATTATTATTATCATCATCATTATTTCTGGTAGAGTCTTAGAGCTTGATAATATCCATACATTGTTATGATAGAAACCTTAAGAAAACAGTCTATTTCCAGAAAACATTTCGTAGATTTTTAACTGTAGTCCTGTAAAATAATGAAGATATTCTTCGATAAATTAACTTATTCCATTTTAATAATAAGCTTACAACAACAACTGAATCATTTCATCTTAAATTCAAAAGATATTTAAGTTAAAATTGATCATTTTGAAATTCGCGCATTGTCTGCGTAGTCATGAATTACAATATTTAAACAAATTCAACTTTTACATCATTGGAAAATATTCAATAGAATATATTTCATGTACAATTTTCCGAGCATTTCTTTCGTCTCAGATAATAAGAAAGTGTAAATTGTCACTGAAGACATGGAAAAATGTTATTTTTTGACATTTTCTTCGAGTATTATTCTCATTGAAAAATGAGAAATCATTATTGTTAAAATTTTCTAGACGTCAGTTGATGTCGTTCTATTGAGGGGAGAGAGTCACTTTGGAAAACATGTAAATCATAAACGGGGAAAAATGTACATTTATTTATTTATCTATTTTCACAAATATATGTTTGAGAAATAGAATCTTTTCATCACAATATTAAAAATGATCGAGACAGTTTTTAATTAAAGTATATGATTCATTTTCACAGAGCAGATATACAATTTTAGAGCGCAGCTGCAGATTCACAGAAAATTTGTTCGTTTCGATTTGTTTTCAACTTTTTCTCAGAATTTGAAACAGATATCAATTACACATCCCTCTCCTGAATACACAATGGAAACAGCCAAACGTTTTTTACTCTTCAACAAATAACATTTTTTGCAATGAAAATGTCGAAAATCGAACAAATTAACAATTATTAACACCGTAACATTTTTGTTGAAGTCAATTTTTATGGGAAAGCAATCGGATCATCTTATTTTACCGAAATGACTAACAAGTACCTTTTTTGGCCGATCGATTACATTAAGTACAATTTTTGATCGATTTTATATAAATACTTTACATTTTCATGTTGATAATATAGAAATGGATATTAAATTAATAAGCACTGATTTCGAAATCTGTCGTTATTAATTTCTGATCATGAGTTATGGGTTTTTGGCAAACATGATTGTTAAGTTAGTAGGAGACAAAAAATGGCTCCGTTATAATGAGTGATGAATGGAGGGCCTATTCCTAACTGTCAAAAGAACAAAATTATGTTCATCAAACTGTCAACCAAAAGATGAATTTTGTTGACATGCAGATTGGTGCTCATATGCAAAGAATTGAATTGATGAAGGGAATCATATCTACAGTACCCGGCCATTGAAATAGACTCAAACAAAAAATATTAAGAAATTAAACCAATTTAATGAAAACCGTTTTGTAGAAATTAATTTTTCTTTACTTTTGAACAAGGTGTTTCTTGGTAGTGTTTGTATTTCAGTCCCCAAACTAGTCTCTTCTTTATCATGGCCGGTGTTAACTTATGCTTTATGGTTATACAATTGTTTGTAAAATAATACTTGAGTCTATTTCAATGGCCAGGTACTGTATATAAATGGATGTGGCGATAAAATATTCAATAGAGGAATTGTCAATCAATTAATAATATCAATCAATTAATTTTATTTAATAAATTTGTAAATCGAAAATTATGTGTTTATTTTTCAAGTTTTTTTCTGACCAAGTCAAAAATCAGTCAAAAAATTTACCTTTAGTCATTACGGTCTAAAAAAAGCATGATCCAAAAATCAATCAAATTAACATTTCGATTAATTTCATCATATTGATAATGGTACAGAAATTTATATTGATCTGGTAAATTATTGTTCTGCTTTTAAATATTTGTTTAAATGTTTGTTTAACTGTTGGTTTGTAAAAGTTTAAGATTTAAATCTCGTTATTACAATCTAAATAATATAATTAACTCTTTAATTATATTATTAATTAATAATTATCTTTATATGACAGGGTAAATACTGTTAGATTTTCTTACAAGTCTTTTTTTAAACTAACATGATTCGCAAACGTTTTCTGATGAAAAGAAAAAACATAACAATAATAATTCGATCATTTAAACATTAAATTTGTTCAATAATAAACATTCCAATAGTGTAAACAGGCCTTGTGTATAATGGTATCCATAAAAGGAATGAAAGTATTGTGCTTAAGGAGAAGCCACATAATATTTTTCATTCGAATTCACCAGAAGCATGTAAGAGACTAATACTGTATTTAGACCAAAAGTCTAAAGATAATTGGACAAGGATTAAAGATTTACATACAACTCAAAAGGATCTGAAGATATAAATGCTAAATCAATAAAGTTAGATCACTTTATTTGATTTCTTAAAATAAAACCATTGTGTAATTGCGTTTAATTGTATTGATATTTTCTCTGATTTTTATTTCATAATTGAAAAAATCCTAATTTTTTTGTCCCAAAAGTGTGCAGTTACCGTGGAATGACGGTATATCTTAAATATCTTGGAAATATAATATTTATATAAATAAAATAAATAAGCAAAACTATATTTAATCATTTACATAGTAAATATAATTTCATAGAAGTGCTAATATTATGTGGACCTGATACATTCGTCTGACAAAAATGATGAGTTTTCCATGTTTTACAAATCAAAATTTAATTATAATTTTTAAGAAGCCTTATGAAAGTTTCTTGTTTCTGAATTTTCCGCAGGGAAAATTGAATTTCTTATTAAAACACCTTTGATGGGTTTGAATTGAGGTTTTCTGATTAAATGGAGTCCCACGGGTAGTTGTAACTATTTTTTAATAAATGGCAAGAAGAAAAGTATTGTAATCGTTATATTGTGTAAAATTGATAATACTGAAACCTGGAACTCAACATTCAATAATCATATAGACTTTTATATCTCAGCTTGAGGTAAGGTTTACATACTCTCTACCTCAAGCCAAGAGGTTTTCTTAATGTTATTCCTATTTTCAATTTACCTTTTAATCTTTATCCTCTTTTATATCTGTTTTATAGTACAAAAATCTCTTGTTCACTTGGACTAAGCTAATCAATCTTCTCATTGTACTACCTATGGTTCATAGTCTTTTGCATCCCACTATTCTTGTATGATGAAAATTATTGTTATTGGTCTACATTTTCAGTGTGACCTTTCAAAATAAAAATAGAAAATAATGATATACAATATCAAATAATACCACCGAATTTATTAATTCAAAAATAAAGGATATTAGTTAATTAAGGAAATGATAATATTGTTACTGATTTAACTCTTAACCGTAAAGTTAACACTATAATACAAGTTCCAATCTGACTCTATCTATCAGTTGGTGTAACAAAAATAAATTTTTAATAACAACGTTTTTGGTATTATAATACAGAACTGTTGTTAATTAAATACTCACAATAAAAAAATCTCAATAAAGTAATAACTGTTCACAATAACTGAGAAAAAAAATCAATGTAAAACCGGTCAATAATATTAAATTATTTCAAAAATTTTGAAATAGTAAAATATCGATCAACCAATATAATCCCAATGACTAGTGATTATTAAATAAATAAATAAAATAAAAATAATAGATTTTCTGACAGGTCAAATACAATATTCAATAAACAATTTTTAAAATAAATAATTTATTTAAATCAATGGGCGAACAAATTTGAAACAAAAAATACAAAAGTAATAAAAATAATTAATCGGTCTCACCAACACGGAAATTTAATCAACCCTTAGACCGCCGACTAGACACCTTTCGGTTGACCGAGCTCTAAAGGGTTGACCGTTTGTCACTTATTGAGATGGTCATAGAGCCTACCAATTATTCTTCCGACAATAATTGAAATAAAATTTACGGATTCAAATTTTTACACAAAATATATTTTCTCAAATCTTCCTCAGAAAATAAAACGAAAATTCCTTCGGGAAATTATACATAACTGACATATTCATAAAATTCAACGTCAGATTACCAAAAAAGTATTATTATTAAACCCATTTGAATAAATCGATTTAATGAGTTTGTTTAAAATAGATAAACATTTGAATTATGAGTTGTAAATAAAATATGATACTGTCACAGAAAAAACTAACATTCCACGATTTACTATGATCTTAAATGTGGTTTTGCATCTAAATAATGTATAGATCCAATTCATTTAAACTTTTAGAATAAAGCCCCATCAAAGAGTGGCATTTAAAAATCGTTTACTGAATTCAAGCGTTGACTCACAAGTCTGGAGGATGAAATTCCAGAGGGTCTCCCACCAACGTTAGTTTTAGCTACTAATATTGATGATGCATAGAAAATGAATAAAAGAGGTCGATCTATCACATATCATGAATTGAAAAATTCTTTTGTATTGGCAAGAAAGCAATCGTTCCATTTTGAAAAAAAAATTGAAACACCCAAAAAATTAATTTCAAAAATATAATTAAATTTTTTCCAATTATGACTTGAAAATTATTTATCGAAGGAACACAAATGAGGCATGACATGTAATAATAATAATTATATTATTTTATTTCCTTCGATAGGTAACATGTTTTAAAAAACGTTTCTTAACTAGAAGTATTTTTTTCCTTAATTTTTCTCATTTCTTAGGTTTTTTCTTTCTTTCCTCGAAAATTTTCTGTCAAATGACATCATCTAAATTGTTTTCATTTCTTTGTTTTAATCAGTTTTTTCTATAAAAGTTGATGATTCAATTTTCAAGACCGATGATTAATAACAATAATAATAATAATCATTATTTTGATAATTAATAATGTAGTTAGTGGAAATTTCTCACATCAATAATAATTATTGAAAAGGTCTTTATGTATCCAATCACACAAGTCTCAAGACAAAAGATGTAATTAAAAGTCATATTAGAGACAAGCTCAACAAAACAAAACAAAATTTCTTCTGAATTTTTGAATGATAACAAAAGTGATAATTCCGTATTTAGGGTTACATTTGAAAAGAAATATAATTTCATTGTTTGTTTGTATAAATGAAATCGTATACTCAAAATAATAAGTAACGAAACTGGAAAATTGTTATTTAATATTAATTAATATATTTATTTTTATTCTTAAAAATTCTTAAAATAACCATATTTTTATTTATATTTTATATATAATTTATATATTATATATATTTATATATTATTAATATTATATATATTTATATTTTATATATAATTTATATATTTATATTTCATATATAATTTATATATTATATATATTTTATTAATAATTTATATATTTATATTTTACATATAATTCATATATTATATTTAAGAATAATTTAATTCGTAAACGTTGCGAAAATCGATATTGAGATCAGACTAACTTGTATTGTCGAGATCTACAGGAAACAGTTCAGATTGCGTATCTTCAATGAGCGTACAGTCGACCAAATTTATTTTCCCATAATTCTGATGAAGAAAATAAGTTCAACCAGTAAAACAAACTATGATCTCACAGACCTTGGCCAGATGCAGCCGACCACTCGAAGCACGTGTGGTGATCAATAGATGATTTGTAAAAAGGAAAACCTGTCTCACAATCTCTTTCCTTTCCTTCGACGATCCACCGAAATTGCCCAGTCTGGCTCTGGGACTTTTGGATTTTTCATTGACAACTTGAATCAAAGATCCTGAAATAACAAAACCCCTAAAAACGATACTAATTTTACAAAAGACAATGAGAAAAACGCACCGGGGAAAAAATCCCTGTCATCAAAACGAAACAAAGGTTAAGTTTCAAGGTCTACACTATATACATATATCATATATATACTCGTATATATATACATTATAAACGACACATGACATACCTTGTCGGACAAAAATCTGATTAACGTCTAACAGAATATCGCAGCCTTCTACAATCATCCTTTCGATAGCCAAATTCTTTCTGATATTTTCTGTTTCACTCACTTCATCGTGCATTATCTGAGAATAAGCATGGTTAATGGAATTTGATACAATAACAGATGATTGAAACATAAGAATATTTTCCAAAACAGTCATTATCTGCAGCACACGCAGAGACTGACAGAGAAAATATTCCATTGATTCTCCATAAAGTCTGTTTCAGACATTTCTTTCCTTTTCCGTCTACTCAATACCAACTGCCAATACACACCGACCGCAAACACGCCGCTTTACTCACTCACACACACAGACACGGACACACATACACACATTCGACCGTATATAAATATACACACAATCAATAAATATTTATTAAAAAAAAGTACCTACTCGGCAAAATAAAAACACATCATTTAATCATATATTTTATTGTTGCCGAGAGATATCCTGAGAAAATTTATGCTACGTCTATCGACGCCATGATCGGTGGAAAATCCCCAAAATCCAATGAATTCACAGATCAGTTATTGTCACTTTTCCCTCAAAAGACGAAACAAGGTAAATGGAAATCATTCCGATATTTCTGCGGATTATTTTCAATTATTTTCAGATTTCCGAAGGACAAACAAATTATTATTCCTTTTGTGATTATCGGTAACAATAGTTGGAAATTGTTCGAACTACCTTCGATCGACGGACTCTTACTAAGAGTTAATCTCCTTCGTTGGTGTCATTCCTTTGTCAATATATAATGTTCCGTGATGTGGGTCTTGATTAGGTTATGGTTTCTGTTTTGAAGAGATAACGTTGAAAGGTAAGATGTTGTTTTAAATGGATGTTTTACCTGTTCCCTAGACTTGCTACACCTGAAGGGTGATGTCATCATTGATAATACCTTTCTTTCTCTCTCGCTTTCTCTTTTTTTGTTGATAGGATCTTTTCATGGTGAAATTATTATTAATTATAGGACAGTTCAAAGTATAAAATATTATGTCTTGTTAATTACAGAAATATTTCTTTTTAAATTTTGATTTGTTCTCAAACATTAAAACAATCAATTTGCTAACGAAAGTTCATTTCGACATTTTTGTTTAAATTAAATGAATATAATAATTTTGAATTTAATTAATAGGAAATTTTCAAATGAATTTATGATTATATTTTTGATAATATATAATTAAAAAATTATTTATATTAAAGTCTATTTATAAATAGTCTAATATTAATTTCGTGGAAATTGTTCTAGACATGACAAAAAAAGATATCAAAAAATTTAATAATTAATTATATATTTACCATAGATATATTAAATAAAAACTAAGTTTCTTAAAAGTTTTCTTTGAAATATTTTTATTTTTAAATAATAATTTTATTATTAATATTATTAATATTTTACTTCTATTATTATTTTTAATTTATTAATATTACTATTATTATTTCATTATTTTATTATTAATTTTTTATTGATTGCTTTATAATTAAATATTTTATTATTATATTATTTTCTAGATTCAAACTTAACCTAATTTTGTCTTTAAAAAGTGAAATAACCTTAAAACATCGAAAAAATATTTGTCATAAAATTATTTTTTTCACAAATTCTTTTTCAAAATCAATTATCACCAATAAGCAATTGATTAATTGATTTATTATTCTTCTGAAACAATATTTTTTTTTAATTATTAATATTTTATTTGATTATTTACAAGACTAATGGAAATCTTGTTGATTAAGATGTGAATATTTTAAAAAGCTTAAAAATGATTGAGAACACAGGGTCGTTAGTCTTCATTTTGAAATTAAATATAATAAAAATTGTAAATATTTAAATTCTTGATAATATAATAATAATAATAATACAAATAAAAATAATACAAATAAAAATAATAATATAAATAAATACAATAATACAAATAATAATACTAAAATAATAATAGTAGCTATAATAATCAAGCATAATAATAGTAATATTAAATTAAATAAATAAAAAAAGAAATTGTAATAATAAAAATAATGAAAATAATTAAATAAATCTATTATAGATCTAAAACATAGCGCTATTCTCCAAATATGTGAGACAACCGTCAAAGATGAACAAATATTTTTTGTTGAAAGTCATAGAAATAGCGTAAGACACAAGTTTGGACTTTCCACAATTAATAAGGCAGAACAAACCTTTTTTCAGAATGAAACTAGATGATTTTACTAGAAAATTAGTAACTGCATTTCTGTCAGTAGATATATCTCTGAAAAAGACTGAAAGCACGAAGTATACAATACAACAAGCATACAATCACTGATCACGGTTAATCTTATCGCTCCAATTTTTTCTATGTAAATTAATTGAAAAAAACCGTTTATTGTATTGGAAAATTCGGTTTATGTTATCAATCAATAAAATAATATCAATTAATAAAGAATTTTGCGAATCAATTACATTTGTTTAAATATTAAGCCGGATTATCAAGCAATTTAGAATTTGTGAATTTTTACATTGCAGATGAAACGGCACTCTTTTCTTTGAGCAATGCATAAAACTTCATATTTATTTAAAAATAAATGTAATAAAGGATTCAAAACTTTAAAAGACCGAGTGGCAATTCTTTGTTGTGATAATATGGAAGATGAGAAGAGAGATTTATTAGTAATTGTGAAAAATAAAAATCATCGGTGTTTTAAAGGTGTTCAACATTTGCCTGTTAATTAAGATTCTAGCCAAATGTATGGATGACTAGTGTAAGTATTAACAATTGGTTGGTTAAATGGGATCTTCAGGTAAAGCCGACAATTGTCTTATTAAAGATAATTGCACGACACAACGAATCAATATGACATTAATGAATATCAAAACTTTAATTTTCTTCGAATACTACATCTTTAATTCAGTCATGTGATCAAAACATTATACGAGCTTTAAAAGGTTATTATCGCAAAGAAATACGTATATGAATCAGTCGATTTTATTCAATTATTATAATAGAAAAAAATTCCCTACCTGAAGCATTGCACTTGGTATCAATGTCGTGGAAGCGTATCGCAGAGAACTCAATCATAAACTGTTTCAAAAAGAGTGAATTTTTAAAACTAGATATATAAGGAATTTTATGATGTTCAGAAATTTTATGATGTTGCTAGAGATATCTTGGATCAATAACCAGGTGGTATGTCAAAAGAGGAATTTGATAATTGGTAGTTGATAATGATGTCCAAGCAGCAGTAACAATGAGAACATCAGACATTTGTCAATCTATTATAGATTCCAATATATCACAAACAGTAAAGATAAAATTGAAAAAGAAGAAATTTTAAAACTCCATCAACCGATTTTCAAATTCAGGAAGCTTTAAAAATTCTTCGCTGCGGTGTTTAAAATCAAACGAAAAACTTTCAAAACCATTATGGATATGGGAAAATCATATTTTATGTCAACTAAAATATTGATTTTATAAAATGTGCCTTTAGATATGGTAATTTTCATATCCTTCTGTTAATGTTATCAAAAGCAGTAGGCTCTAATGTGATCACATTACGCGGATACAAAAAAGTCAATCAGCGAAGGATCGTTGGATTTCTCATCATGTTTCTGATGCTCGGATAAACCTGCATTCTAAATTTCCAGCATTTGTGCTGGCTCTCATATCTAGTAAGGTGGTGTCAAGCGTCTTTATTTTTCAGGAAAGACTTTCCAGCCAACTCAAACAGATAAAAATGCAGTAAATGATTGTATAATATGGATTGACAAGATAGCCGGTGCGATAAGATATGAATACCAACAAGATTCTGTTCTCACTTATAAACCAAGGAACACGCAGAAGTGACTATGATAATATAAGTTATCATCAGTCATCCGAATTTGTGGCCTCCTTTGTTCCTGATTGTAATCCATTCGATTATTATCTATGATACATAGTTGAGGCACAGACCAACATACATTGAGTAATCTTCATCAGTAGACTTTCAAATTGCTGTATACAAATGTGTATTTAGGAATACTAACGGGGTCGGTCTATTTACATTATTTTATTTGTTGTACGAAATTCCCTATTAATCTCAAAAACACTGCATATACAAACCATCGGATATGAAAATGAAAGTGACGGAAAATTTATCGATTTTCCGATTAAATCGCCATTTATGAGGCTTTATATTTCTTTTTGAAAACAAGAAACCATGAAAAATAAATCAAGATGTCTAAGAAAGGAAAAATGTTGAAAAAATATTTCGATAACAAGAAATCTGTCCACTCAATCTTTTATTGTCTTTGAAGGTGAAAACTTAAACAAATGCCTCTCTACTCAAACAGCATCAAAAATATTGACGTGAAATAATAATAAATGAGAAACGGTCTAAAGAAGTTAAATAATTAAAAAATATTTGTTGTTTGTTTGTTTTGTCAGTCACTCAAAGAAAATATAAATAAAGATAAGTTTCGATGAAACATAATTTTAATCAATATTCTCATTTTCATTTGATGGAACATTATCATTTTGAAAAAAGAAAGAGGATGATATTAGAGTAAAGTAAATAAAAAAAATTGAGAGGATAAATCAGAAATCTTCTAAAGAATGTTTATAAATTATTATTTTTCAAATAAACGGTATCTAACAAATGAGAACAAAACCTATTAAAATATTATTATTATAAAATTTTTTTATCAGTTTTTTCACCAGTCAATAATAATTAATATTTTACATTTTTATTAACTGAATAATGGTATTTTTAATTAAAGTTATTTTAGTAAATTTTAATTGGTTAAAACTGTCTTTAATTAATAAATGAGAATAAACTAAAACATGAGTATTAATGTCTACTTTTCCTTCTCTAATTGATTATAATTCACATATAATTTTTTCTTCATTATTATCCAAATTTCTGACGATCACACAAAATTCATCTAGACCAGGTTTTCTTTTTCTAACAGCTCAATTTATGAGACATGTATAATATTTTAGTGGTTCTACTTAATTGCAAATGTTCTATAATAAGTTTTTGATCATGATATCATTGTTAATTGTCCTTTTTCACAAGATATTAGTATATTTAAAAATATAAATGTTTTTTATAAGTTATTAACGCTATAGATTTTCAATTTGATTCGTCACGCAAATAGAAATTGTTCATACAATTAAATTATTGTATCATATGGTTTTCAATTCTTTGTTTTCTAAAATTTATTGATTCATTTTAATGATTAAGGTATATGATTAATTTATAAACAAAATTCGAATGAGTAAACTTGTAAATGACAGTTGAAATGTATTTAAAATATACATAATTTACAGGAAAGTTCAGTTTTCTTTTATAAACCCATTTTTAAAAAATAATCTCAGTTTATTATTTTGAAATTTTTCAGGTGATTGACCTTGTATACTTTTTTATTGTGATTGACATTGGTGCGCATTATTGGATAAAATCCATATGAAATACCCAACATTTCTGTTTGTTTAAATTAATCAATTAAAATTAATCAATCCAAAAAAATCATACAGGCTAACCTGTTGGTGACGAACAGTTGGAACAATGTTATTTACAAATAATAAATAAACATTTATGAACATGACAATTTATTTTTTTCTAATTAAGAAATCACTTATACTCAGTTGCTTCTGTTTTTTAATTTTACAATTATCGTCACGCAAATCATAAAACTTGGTAATACTGTCATTTTCTCTTTCCAGAATCCATAATTCAAGTTGAGTTACAAAATTAAGAATTTCACGGAATGTGAGTTTTATCTCATTCATTTAATTTAATTACGATGACGTTAACATAATCGCCAGTTTCATAAAAATGACTCCCCTCCAATCCTATCAAACAGAAAACACCACTTTCTTTTCGTTGGCTATGACCTGTGGTGATTTATCACTTTTGCACTATAAACTCTTCCGTCTGAAATTGCGGTAGGTAATCCACTTCTCATCGCCCATCAATCTTCTTCTCAGAAATGGATCGTTGGCTTCACGTTTCAGTAGCAAATCTCATATCTCAACACGATGATTAAGATTTTTTTGTTAAACAGCGAGGAACAAACACATCAACCTTTGAGACATATCCAAGTGATTTCAAATGAGTTTGAACTGTTGAATTTGCAAGGTTAAATGTCTTTCCAATTTCTCGAATTTTCAAACTCTGATTTTCTTTTACCAATATCTTTATTTCTTCATCCTTAGTCTCCAGCAGCCTTCCGTTACGTGGTTTGTCTTCAAGCTCGAATTTTCACAAACGGAACCTGAAAAACCAAATTTGACATGGACATATGCCAATACAGCTTTCGCCATATATGGTACATAACTTTTACTAAACTTGTATTGCATTTTTCCTCTTCCGTTAATAATATAACAAAATATGTCTGAAATGAGTTATTGGAATATTCATTTCAAACATATGGCCTAAATAAATAATTTAATAAGTTAAAACAAATGAATCAATTTAATATACTTTATTCGTCAATTATTATAATAGACTTAAATTTTATACCTTAAAGTAACATAAGTGCTTTAAATTAAGATTTAAAAATAGGTATAAAAAAGCGAAGTGATAATTTTAAAGGCCTAAAATATTTAAAGTTCTATAAGTAAGGTATTTTAAGAAAATTCCTTATAAATTGCATTCTATTTATAATAATTTTATTATTATTAGTAGTAATAATATTTATTTGTCACAATATCAAAAAAGGCATTTGTTTGAAATTTTTTTTCAAAAACGTATGAAAATCCATTATTTAAATAAAAGCTGTCTATTCAATAAATTATTATAATGTTCCTAGAACTTCTTAACAAAATATTATATTAGAATTTCATGAAATAAATCTTTAAAAGATAAAATAGTCTAAGTTTAGTTAATTTTAAATATTGAGGCACATTTTAAGAATTTAAAAAACTGTGCCATTTGTTTAAATATTTACAATAATATTAACAATTTGAAAAGAAGATTTAACAAAAGTAATCAATTAAAGATCAGAAATCAAAAGATATTGCTCTAAGAAACAAGGAATAGTATTATATATTATTAATAGTATTATATATAGCATTTTCAATTAAAAATTCACCATTTTCAAATAATAATTCACCATTTTCAAATAAACATTCACCATT
>JBBMKC010064243.1:0-17463 GCA_037834085.1 Bipalium vagum | reverse complement strand
AAAATCATAGTTTTTACAACGTGTTAAAATCAAAAAGTAGTCAATTTTGATACGTTGGATGTTCTAGTGTTAAATTTTATGAATTTTTAAGTAAAAGAAAATATTAATATAAATAAATACAGTGAAACCTGTTTAAACTGAACACCCCTGTTTAACGACCAAAATTTTCAAATATAACAGAAGTTGAAATATTAAAGGTGTCTAATTAAACAGGTTATATGTTATACGGTTGTTTAATTTAGACATGTTTTAGTGTTTATAAATAATAATCTGAAGTAGAAATAACGAAATCTTTCATACTTGAAATAAATGAACTATGAAATATTTAGTTTTTATTAAAACATTGATCTATAGTGCTTGTTTGCAATTTATCTAACTTTGTTTAATATACTTTATGAAATTATTGCTGAAACAAAGTCATTATGATTTGCATAATCGTTTAATAAATTTAAAGACTTCATCATTTTAGATAGTATACTTCATCATTATCTTTATCTACAAAACTACAGTCTATGAGATTCATAATCGTACCCTCCCACTTTATATCTTCACTTTTTTTTATCATTGTGAGATAATTTGAAAGTTAGTCGGGGTATGTAGCTCAGCTCACTTAATCATAACAAATTAGCACGTGATATGAAAAAACCTTTCTCTAATTTGACAAAATTAGTCTTTAGTATTTGGTATATCTACTCTTGCATGTTTGAAGCAATTAATGATAATATAATTTTATATATTAAGACATGAGGAAGAAATCCATGTTATTGCATCTTTAACGCTGATGGCTTTCGTCATATCATTTATATTTTCATTCTTGTCACTTGAGGTCAGCATATAATCATATAAAAATTGACAGTATCCAAGGTTGACAATTCTAATTATTCCAGCATCAAGTGCCTGTGTTCCAGCCGTTGTATATGGTGGTACGATAATTAATTTTATATTTGTTAATTCCACTTGGGATGAAATGGATCAAGCATATTATCCAGTTTCTACTATTCCTTTATCAAGTGTTGCACTTGAGCCAGATGGTGCTCTAAAAGATATATTATGCTATGTTATATGTTCTTTCATCAAATATAGCAGCCTTTCCAGTTAGTCTGCATAATGATTTGTTAACAAATACTTCATTATTTAAAATTAAAACAGGTATTTTTATTAATCTATTCTATAAATAATGTACCATTTTAATTTTATAAGAAGTAATATTAAAACGTCAATTATGAAAGTTAAAACGCAAAATTTATTCACGAAAATATGCTCAACTCACTTTATCCAACATTCGGAAAGTAATTTTTTGACAAGCTGTATACCGTCCTTAGTTTTTTGAATCAAAGAACTATTGGTACTCTAATTTTAAGTCGTCATAATATTTAAAACACCTTCTTACAAGATAATGGGCAATAGAAACAAAGAGATAGTAATCAAATAGTGCTAGATCTGAACTTTGCTGAATGAGGAAATTATTCAAATTTAGCAAGTTTATTTATCTTTGCCATTGTCTTTTTAGCTGTGTGTGAAGGACACGTTTTCTGTTGATTAATTATGTGTAAAGTTGTTGCATTATTTTGTAAACTTGTTTTAACTGTTGACAACAAATTTTAGACGTTATCGGATGACAAGTTGGAATTAATTCAAAATGTATGATGCCTTCATAATTCCACCATACAGAAAGCAGAACTTGTAATCTTGACTGCTTAACGACAGGTAGCAATAGTTCACCAGGTACACGTCATTGTTTTTTGTTATTTGTGGACACATAATAAATCCACTGCATTTCCTTTTTCGTCCTCAAAAATTAAGAGGTCAATTATCTTCTCAGATGTCACACCACATCAAACTCTGATCTGAAGAGAATGTAGTTCATGTAATTGAATCATCCTTAGATTCTCGGTACCCAAAAATGTAGTATTTTCCTCATTAAGATAGCCTTTCATGTGAAAAGGCGATTCTTCTCCCATCATAAAATTATTAATAAAGTTGTTACTCTTTTCTTACCAGATCTTAAATTGATATTTTAAAGTTTGCTTTTTGCTTATAATTTGTTGGATTATCTTTGAATTATTTTGATTTTCTATGGATGCATATTTAAATCCTTCCTGCAAAGATTTTCTTGAAATTTCAATTTGTCGGCAACGTCTTCTAGTATGTCATCGAGTCTTCCAGAACAGACAACATTCTTTTGGGAACGTACTGAAATTGGTCTTCTAAATCCGTAACAGAATCCTATTTTTGAAAATCATTAGTCAAGTTCACGTATTAGTCGTTAACGTAGTTTTCTGAGTTCCAAATTTTACAATATATTCTTTTTTAAAACAATGGAACACTTTTTTTGGTAGTAAAATTCAATAATTTTTATGCGTTAGTCTATCGTATATTTTTCCATATTAAATTTCCAAGAATTACAGTTTATAAATCTTTTTAAAAAAATCAATTTATTAATAAAACTTTATTATTCAATTTCTAAATAGGAAAGTGATTTATGGCCTATCCTGTATTATTTAATTAATACAAGAAAAACTATCCAAAAAATCCAAACCAATGTATTATTTGATCAGAATAATTTATACAAACGTAGAAAAATGGAAATATACTTTCAAAAAAATTTCAATTATATATTCTTTTATTTTTAATCAAATGACAGATGTATTAAACTTGCAAGAAAATTTCGGGAAAATATTAAAAGGAAAATTCTACATAAAGTAAATAAAAAAATCTCAACAGTAAAGTTTATCAAAAGAGAAATATTTTTATTGAAATTTGACAAATCTTTATTTTCTTGAAATATTGCATTAGATCTAAGAGATCAACTATTATGGAGGGAAATTATTTATTTTTCATTTTTACCATTGGTGGAAAAAATAATTATTGCTGCTCAAATAAATTGTACAAAATCTCCATCTGAAAATCTCATATTCCTGGCCAGCCGGTGATGGTGAATTGGGAAACATAAAAATAAGATTGACATGCATATCGTTCTCAGAATTTACTTTAATTTACATTAAATCAGAATTCCTTTGCAGTTAATTTATTTGGTCTTTAGAATCAAAGATTTTACTATCAGATTTCGTACAGACATTGCATAACTATCCCAACAATCCAACCACTATAAAATATTTTTTATACATCTTAAATTTATTCAATAATTCGAAAAATATTATGTCATTTAAATTATAAATTAGCATAATATAAATAAATAATTTCCATTTCTTTTTAATTTGCAATCTTGTTTAAAAAATTTAATTTCTATTGATTAATTAAATTCATTCCAAAAACCATTTTCACTTTGAAATAAGGCTTAGTTTGAGGTACCATGTACGAATATTATATATAAACGATTCTGAAGAACAGGGGAAATTAATATAATATTTTGTTGATATTATTCCGAAAAATATATTTATGATATTTTTAAATAATGTTTGGTGTATCAGTGAGTAGGGGTATCACATTCTGAAATATTTAATATTTGTAAACAATATCCAAGGTATTATTTTATTATTCTTTGTGTGTTTCGTAAAAGAAAAATTCTACTAAACCTAAGAAGTGTTCAGTTTGTCAAATGTGGTTTTCTAAACTGAAATCAACAGCTTTTTTATTTAAGGCTGAAATTGCATAAGACGATCATTGGATGTCTTTCATAAGTATTTAGTGGTTTTTATTTAATAAAAGCAATGAAAAAATGATAAGATAAAAAGAGTTAGTTATCTTTAATTATTCAAACTGAAATATATCTTACCATTTCAACTACTCACTAAGAACATTATACAGAGTGCTTGAGGTAAATCAGGAATATTTTACAACAAATAAAATAATGTACATAGACCCATGTCATAAGTATATTTAGATAAAAATTGTATATTGCATTTCTGGTCAAATACCTTTTCCATTGTTTGCAAAATAGAATCTTATGTACAAGAATTGCAAAAATTTAGAAAATTATTTTGGTGAGTCATAAGTAACTTCAATTTTTATGGAAAATTGAAGAACGAAGTAAAGTAAATACAATTTTTATTAAATCTCCAAATAAAGACCATTTAACTAATGATCTTGACCCATATATCAACTACTTGTTCCATCTCGAAATTATACTATTCCTTGTCTTTGGACACAAAATATTTTGGTATCACTTTTCAACATAATTCAAATCATTAAAGAAAAGTACAATCTTTAAAAAAGTGTCATTTCTCAAAAAGAAAAGAATTATATACTGAATGCGGTAAATACTGAACAGATTCTATTTCTTTGATTTTGTTTCAAGTTTGTTGCAGAAGTACCCGCTTTCCATTGACCAAAACGGCTATTTTTTCAGTATCATTTTATCTATTTGATCTAATTTTACATCTAATGTTGTGTTGTTTGAAATTAATTCAAAGCGAATGACGCCTTCAAAATTATACAAAACACAAAAGCACCTAATTTGAAAACTAAACCATTTTTGGAACGGGTTTGTCCATCTGGTCTATATATCTATCCATTTATTTTTTTGCCAGAATTGCTAAGATAGGTCCATTTTTCATGAGGTAATAATTTAGAGAATAAAACGGTCACCACAAAGATTTTCAAGCAGTTTAAGACATACCTAAAAACGTCTTGCTTGATTTTCTGTTAAGTCACGAGGCCATTTCTTGCAGCATCTGTTGACCTTACCGATATCATTAGATATCGGAAAATTGTTCTCTGGGTCACATTAAATTCATCAGAAAATCTTCTAGTGCTAGTCGATGAATTATCTTAGCTGATTTGCGTAGGTTTTCACAATTTATTTTTGACAGATCTGCTGAAATAAGGTTGATCCTGAAGGTTGCTGTCACCGTTATTAAATTCCCCGAATTCAACAAAAATTAATACGATAGAAAATTTATGACGAGTGTTTGTCTGTAAAGGTTATGAAATGGAAGACAATTCAATTCAATTTCGAGCTGAAATCTGATATCCTCGGTTCTTGTGAGGAGTTATTAATTAATCACTGGTGTGTCATTAAATATTAGAAATTTACTTATCTTTTTACGTTCCATATATAAACTCTCTTTTTGAAATACATATTTTAACAAATTTGGTTTGCATAATTTAACTCAGTTTTTTTTTCTGTAATTGAATGTTAAATTTTAGAAATTATATGTGTTAATTCAACAATATTATGTACTTATTTGCTCTAGGTTTATAACTTTTTAGCTAGTTAGAAAATTTCACTAGATTTATATATATTTGTTAGGATATTTAGTCGTATTTGTAGAAGCGGGAATAAATTTTTCTTGCTAGTTTTTTTAATGAAATCAATAAAAATTGGATATTCTAGATTTTTTTCAATAAGGTATTTACAATGTACATCTTTATGTAAGACTCTTTAAATTCCTTAGGAAGAAATTTAATCTGTCATTATGTTTTCTGATCGTGAAAAGAAATGTATTGTCTTTTTATACCTGGGGAGTTGGAAAAATGTGTTTAATCATATATCAATACTTGGTGATATAATAATCTTAAAAGTTGAATTACTATAAGACATTTGAATAAATCTAAAGTAATGAAACTTTTATTGGAAAATTTTCATTCGATGATCTTACACTGATAAAATATAAAGACCGATTTCAATTAAGCTTCCAGGTTAGAGAATCATTAGAGTTGCGTTTGCAAATGATTTGAAGAATTTCCAAGTTGTCGTAAATTCCGGATTGTTTTCTCTTTAATATTTTGCTGCCGAAAGTGATTAACCGTAGCCAGTTTATTTTGTGAATTTTCTTGGAAAAAAGCAATTATTGCCTTGGCTTTAAATTCGTGTTGCTGTCTCTTCATCTAGAGGATTATCACTAAATAAATTATTCAATTAAAAGATCAACATAATACGATTTCAAAAATGTCTTTTTTTAGTTACTATGTAGCCTAATCTTTCATAGCAATTGTTAGAAGTGGCGGCATCTACATATGGGCTACTCTTTAATTTATTAATTTAGATATTTATCGGAACTTTTTTAATATCTCAAAAATAATAAGCAAAAATTATATTGTCAGACAATGTATTTTCCAATTTGCTATAATCTTGAATCTAAGTAAGATAAAGATGGGTTGAAACTATAAGCAATTTATATTATTATTTATTTAAAAAACGAATGATATTTATATTTATTTTTGTTCATTAAATTTCCTCTTCAAAATCACCAAATTCTTCTTATGTTTCGTCTAATGATCGTTCAAGAACATCTTAGTCGTGATTATCACAATGTTATAGTTGAACAAGTAATATTATAACAAAAAGAATATTTTTATCATTTTCTACTGATGTTACTTTTATTACTTAGAACAAGAATAATAAGGTCTCAAATCATATTTTGGTCAAATTATTGATTTGAAGATCGTTTTGACAAATATTTTTTTACGAAAATGATGAGTCTACTCGTCTTGATTTTAAAAGACTTTGTCTCTCTTTCTTTTCATTGGAAAGACCTTATAAATTAATAGTATAAAAATATAAATAAAATAAATTTTATCTATTTCCTTATTATTAACTAAGAAAGTTTGTAAAATCGCAAACCAAAAGCTTAAACACATCTTCCAGATTTAAATTAAACAATTTTTAATTTTTAAAATGATTCTATTAAATAAAATAAAATAAATAAAACATGTAAATTTAAATATAATTAAAAGTTTACTCAGAATTAATTAAAGAATATATAATTAAGTCTACAATTCATTTTTACTTATTTACCTTTAATTATTTAATTATTTTATTTATTTTTATATTTGTCCATTTATTAAACATCAGTAAGAATTTTGCTTAGAATGTAGGTTACATGATATTTTTGTCTTTACGGAGATCTCCTCTGAGTTAATTCTACAAAAGATCTTTACAATTTTTTTTCTCGTGTCTGTTTGGCATTGAAAAAGAAAAATGATTTAAAATATTCGTTAAAAATCAAAAAAATTTATTTATTAAATTTGAAGTAACCGTTTCTTGAAAAGCTACCAAAGAAACTATCTAAAATGAAAAGATAAAGGTTCTTGAACCTAAGAACCCTTAGATGCAAGTATACCGGAAGAAAGTATAACTTTTACTAAAAATCTCAAAAGAATCATTACTCTATTTATCACAATCATCACATAATTTGACAAAATTATATCACAAAAATTAAATAAATAACATTTTCTACAATTTAGTCTGCCTAATTTCACATTTGTTGAAACCCTTAGATTGGTTAGTTTGATACTTTTCTTTAGCAAATTTGACTGACTTTTGCTCCTGGTTTCGTAACTCTTCGCTTTTTAGCCACATAATATACGATTCTCTATCGGGTCTCAGAGACATGAATTCGTTATTTATTGATTCCGCATTCCTGACCGAATGAAATCCGTGGTCACGATTGATATCTGTAACGTGAAAAAGAAATAAAAATCTATATTAAAGGAGTAATGAAATTAAAAATTTCCTGATACATTTTAAAAGGACTTACCCAAAGAACAATGGTTTTAAAGAACTCTTGTGTTTTGTAAAAAAAATTTTTGTTAAGAAATTTAATTATAACTGGTGGTCGGAAGGTTTTGACACAAAAGAAAACAGACTTTTTAAATTCAATTTTAATATTTGTTTTATAATTTTTTGAATACAAAAATAAAATGAGATAATCAACATAACTGTATAGTTACATAATAACGAAAGGCCCAACATCTTCGTTTTTACTTAAATATCTTTGAATATCAATCATCATACTTTGGAAGACACTTAAATCAATTTTTTTTCATTTGAGAATTTATTCGAGTAATTAATTGTTGTCAATTTTTAGCTTCCCATCATCCACTATCCACCATTTGAACCAATAATTCCCAAAAGTCTTCAATTGGTAGAGCTTAGGGAATATTCGTGGACCTAATTCTTTTGGAACAAATGGTACTTTATTTTCTTTTAACCATTTTTGCATTTTATTGGCATAATAATAACTAGCTAAATCCGGTCAATATATATTTTTCATTGGCATGTTTTTTGACAAATGTCAAAAGTGTGGTTAAGTATTTCTTTTTATACTTCTAGGCATTAAGCGCAGGCCCTCCTGTTGACCAAATGTATGACACCTCTCCAAAATTGCCAACTATATTAATATTTTAGGTTCGAATTTATTTTGGATTTGAGCCTAACAAGTACAAGTGTTTTTCTGTGTCAAACGAATAAAAACCTGTATTTCCGGGAATATCAAAACCTGAAAAATTGAAATATTTTTCATCATCAAGAATAATAAAAGTTTCTGAATTAATTATTTCTCTTCGTAATTTTCGATACTTTTTAAGTATTTTCTCGATATGCAGTACTTCTGTGTACGTTGTCTTTTAACATATTTAAAATCCATCTTTCACAAAGTTTTCTGTATATCAGGTTGTGTAGTATGAAATTTGTAGGTAATGTAAATAGTGAGCCATGTGGTCGTCCACAATCAAAGATGTGCAACAACAAATTAAAGATAATCATTGAGCCTAACCCGTGTCAGAGTGCCCAGGAATTGTCTGTAAAGTTTGGTGTCACCAAAAAAACTATTTTAGATCATATAAATCAAATTTATTAATAAACTTTGTTTTTCATTTTACAAATTTCATACTACACAACCTGATACATATCTTGGAGATGTTAAATTTATTATCCAAACATTTTTGGTTAACACCAATACGTTTTCTACCATATTTCTCAATTTTTTGAATCTGTTTTTGGAGGATTACCTGTTTTCAGGTTGTCATAATATGGTAGACCATTTTTGAATCTTTAAACTGCTATTTTTGGAATATGTTCAGTTGGAAAATGTTTAATGACATCTAATATTTTCATTTGTTTAATGAGAAAATAGATTTGTTTACGAATAAACTCTCTCGGCTGTCATCCGAGTCATATGTTTCTTATATATAAAAAGCAAATTAAGGAAGCTGTAAATCGATATAAAAAAGTTTAAGTTTTTATGTTCATTGGCAATAAGCTTCGTGCCAAAACTTTCCTATCATCTTTTATTATAATATTAATAATTAAGATAATATTGAAAAACCATTTTATTTAACTAATGTAAATTAATTAATCTCACATATTTTATAATGGGTTGTAGCTATTAAATTTTATATTAATTAATACAATCTAATAAAATCAAAAAAGGAAAAAGTGATATAGAACAAAAGAATACACTGGGTGAAAAGTATTAAATCGTTGACAAGAAATATATTACCAATTTGAAAAGAAAAAATAAAGAACTTAGAGAGAGATATGGTTTAGCAAGACCCAAGATTTCTGAAACATATAATAATGTCAGATGTGTGAAGAACTTAGTAAAACATCATAAAGTGATGATCATCAATTCCTTTTTTCAAGCAAAATTTGAAAACTATTTTTTGAAGAAGGTCCTTAACCTTAATCATATTAAAGCTCTATATCAACTATCTTAAATACCCAAGTGCATCTTTATACATAATACTGACACTTTTATATTCTGAAATTTCGATCAATGCTACAAGATGGGCAACTTTGTGACTCGATAATACACAGTCCTAGAAGAGTATTTGAATAGCTTAATAAATACAGGATAACCCGTTTACCAGATTACTCGGTGTTTCATAATTAATATTTAGGGCCAATATTGATTTTTATTGTTCAAAGGTTTATTGAATAATTCCCATTATAATCTTTTAGAGAAAAATAACTTATCAATATATTTGCATTTATAAATTATTTAATAATAAAAAATGTAAATAGTAAAAAAATCATTTCATGAATCAACCAAAATATTTGATCTTTAATTAAAGCAGAAATCATATTTGATACATTTTATTATTATTATTATTATTATTATTTATTTATTTATTATTATTAGTAGTAGTAGTATTAATAATAATAATATTATTATTATTATGTTGCTTTTTTCAGAATACAATAAATTATGAAAAATTTTAATAATATAAAAAATATTTTATTTTTTATTAAAATATAAAAATCAAGATATTTCAGCAAGTGTTTAATAATTTATCAAACTTCTACCAAAGATTTTCTGAAAGTCTTAAATATATTTTATTTATTTATATTTTTGTTTCATCTGAGTCATTTACTATTTTTATTAATTAAATATTTTAATCTTCAATAATTCATTGCCGATATATTCGAAATATTTTGAGATTTATTTAGTCAGCTCTAATTATTTTTTTAAATTTATATAAAATTTTAACATGTATTATAATAAACTTTTAATTAATTAAAACATTTAATTATGTAAAAAAAGATTGAAATTTTAAAAATCTCATTGTTATGAAATAATTAATCTCTTTGAATAATTGCTTAATTATTTGAAATATTATCAAAATATTAACAACGAATATATTAAGGAAAAATAATATTATTAAACCAATAATATTTTGCCTATTATACAGTATGTATAATTTAAAGATCCCACTGATTTATATGATATGATTATTTTACAGTTCAGTAATTATTATTTTTATCCTTTTTCTCATTTAAAATAGCTGAATACAATGTAAAAATAAGAATTATTATTATCAAAAGGTTTACGGGGTGAATTTAGGTCATACATTGCAATGAGTGATATCAATGGAAATGATATTGTTTATCCTGATTAAGTTAGAAAGAAACTTTATACTTTTTGAATAATCTTCCTGATATATGCGAAAATAAATAATATCAGATTTTATTTCCTAAATTAGTTGAAAATCATTTTTTGAAAAGTGGAAATAAAAAAAGATTTTCATCAAAATTGTTACTTTATATATATTTTTAATTGTACATGAAATTTCTTTTGATAAAATGAATAAAATCTATTTCAAATAATCATAATAAATAATAATACTTCGTCATTCTTAAGAGACATTTATGTTATATTTCATATATTTATTTTGAATAAAATAAAATTAAAAAATAGTCTGCAGATTTATAAGTCACAATGACATACATTTATTTTGATATTTATTAAGAATACTAAAATTACTTAAGGGTTTATGTTTGATAATATCAGCTTCTATTATTATCATATAATGCTTATAGTAAAAAACTGTATTTGATTTATCCTTATAAATAAATATAATGAAAATAATATATATTTTCTTAAAAAAGATTAAAAATATTATTCAAACTATAAAAGTGATATTCCTTCTATATCTCAACAGTAAAACATTATTTATATATTTATATATATAATTTTTATAATTTGAATAAAGTAACGGATTTTAGAAATGAAGCAGCCAAAATTGGCTATTCGATCTTCACCCATTTTCCTGAATGATAATGATCGTCTCATCCTTCTAGAAAGACCGTACCAACATTACAGGAAATGAAATTGGAAACTCTAAAAAGACCCTATTTGCCTGATTTTTTTCAACAGACTTTCATTTCTTTTGAGATTTAAATCATTTTATCCAAGGAAAACAATTTTAGAAAAAAACGAGAAAATTGAGCAGGTATTCTGTGACTTCATCTCGATCAGATCTTAAGATTTCTATCCTAACGGTATAAATAAACTTCTCTTAAAATGACAAAAAGTGAATATTTTGATGAATTATATTTTGTTTATTTTTCATAAAATTAAATGTAAATGTATAGTTTTGAATCGGCAACTTCATAGGTAAAGTCATAGGATTTCTAAGTAGTCAGATATATCTTAATCATAAATAATCATATCTTATGAAACAGATATTTTATTATTTGGTTTACAACAAAAGAATCACTTTGTCTGAGATCCGAAAAATCATATTTTTCTAAAGGAAAATGAATTCCTTGAAACAGAATTTCAAATATAATCGGTAATTTTAGAAGATACAGTCTAGTAAAGAAAATAAGACTATTTAATATTCAATTACGTTCCAGGTCAGGTTTGTTGATATTATATTAAAACAATAATAACAATATAATAATATTAATATTAATAATAAAATACTTATGTAATAATAATAATAATAATAATAACAAATAAAATAATATGTTGTCAAGAAAGCAATTGCCGACTCAAATTGAACAGTATTTTAAATAAAATATTCATTATTTATATAATAATAATAGAAAAAGATAATCGATTTCAATCAGTACATTAGTTTCGTAGATAGCTTTGATCTTTTTATTTGTCAGCTTCGGTATGAAAGATCGGAACACGCATTTGCGGAATATTTTACATGTCTATTATCACAAGCTTACAAAAAAATTGAGGTGTATGTCAAAGATGCATAAAAAGAACGCTAATATCGGAATTTGTTTGAGAACTTCCGAAGGGTTGATGTTTTAATAAAAGATTAGCAACGATATGGATCAGCAGCGACAGATTATAAGGAGCGAGTTAAAATTAGTCTGTGGTTTCTGAAGCATCAGGATATCCTGCCTAACACTTTTTGGACTGATGAAGCATAATTCCACATCAATGGTGAAATTAGCCGATATCACTGCCAAAATTCTTCTTTCATGACAAAAGCACTTCATCCAGAAAAAATCTGTGGCTGCATTCTATTCCTTATAGAGCCCTTTTTTCTTCTATGAAACAGTAAATAAGAATATTTACCTTGACATGTTGAAAAATGTAATTCGTCTGAACTTATAAAAAGAAAATTAATTATACTGATCTGCAAAATACGGCATATTAAGATTTGAAAACATTGAATAAAAAATACTCATTAAAGAGTACACTTTTTTAAATAAAACAATTTTTTGTAATAAATGTAATGTAAGGATATTACAAGACGCTTTCTTTCAGCCCATAAAATTTTACATCTTTTAAATAAAAATATTTTGAACATTTCAATTACTTCAGAAAGGGAAAAATGAACTTTGAGACTCCAAATATCAAATTTCTTATCTACAAATTAAAAACTCATTAGCGGAATTTGCAGCAATTAAATAATTTATTTTTTTATCATGTAAATAAATAAGATTATTTTTTATTATTTCATAAATTTTAATGGAAATAAAAACACGTAATATAAATTATTACAATTTGAACTGCACAATTATTTTTGGGAAAACGATGTGAAAATATTTTTTTTAACTTCATGTTGTAAAAAGAATAAAACTAAGATTGAAATGGGAATTAATTTTTCAATTTATACATAAAAAATCAATAAAATAAATCATCAGTTGAATAAAACTGTTTTCTCTGGGTCAAGTTTTAAAATAATATCAATTTTAAATATTAGACCGAAACACAAATAATGTTGATTTTTTAATATTTCATATTCAATCAATTAATAAATTGTTTAAATTATATGATATCCAGTTTTTCGGTTATTTCATAAAATTTTAATGATAAAAAATTTATGTATGACAAGTTCATCGCTAAAGAACTAAAATCATAAAAAGACCATTTTAAGTTTCAGTGGTTCGTTAAGGGTATTGTATATCTAAATCTTCTGAAATCTATCGAAACAATAACTGGGAATATGTATTATACTCAGTTGGAGAAATTGAATAAATGTGGGTAGCTTTGACAAACAGATATGATGTCATTACTGATGAGGAGCATGTAAGGCGACATAGCATGCCTGACTACCATCAGCTCCGATCAAATGCAACATGTTTTCGGAAAAAGTCATTTCTAATAAAAATGTAAATATTGCTATCCAAAATATATCTATAAAGATGTCATGATGAAACAACTTAGTGATATTTGGAAAACAATGGTACATATTTATTTAATTAATGTTTATGATCTGTACCATTTTATGATTAAAATTCTTAAAAATCGATATTACTTAAGTGTATCTAATATTATGATTTAAATTAAGTATTTATAAATTAATTTTATATACTATTAAAATATTTAATCTCTTCAAAAATAAAATTTATTATTTATATAATACATGATTTATATATTATAAATTTTATAATACATGAAAAATAATATATAATACAACATTCATTAAATAAAATTGTATTACTTTCATGAGATATATTATTGATAAGAGAGTCAGGTGTTTCAGAGACATAGTTATTGGTAAACACTGTGGAATACACAACCTAAATAAAGTATTTTAAATGTAGTATATTAATAAATTAAATTTATAAAAAATAAAATAGACAAATATTAATCGATATGAAATGATTTTATTGGGTTAATGAAAAATCATTTGATTTTCAATTTCAAACTGACAAGAAAAACATCAATATTTTATTATTAAAAAAATAATAAAAATTTTAAGAAAGAGAAAGTTTATTTTTACCCATCGAAAAAAATTATAGTTCTGGAGGTAACGAAATCATTTAATGTAATTTTAGCATCATTCAGTTGTCATAGGGTTTTTAAGGATGAAAATTAGTCAAATGCTTTAAAAATAATATCCTACAGAATAGATTTTCTTGGAAAACAGAAGATCTTATAATTTCGCAAGATTGATCACTTTCACTTGAGTAATATCTGACTTAAGTATTGAATATTCCGTTTTGATTTTGTAGATTTGCTGGACTTTCTTCGCCACCGTTATGTTATACTATTTTGTTAAAAAATCTAAAAAACTTAAAATTAATACTACTTATTTCTATTTATATTCTTGAGGCAAGAAGCTAATTGAAGTCCTCTTATGTACCAGTCCAGTGTGTAAAGCATCTTTGCTTCACGATCTTGCAAATTTCAAGATCTGTCAGTCATATATTTATTCTGTATAAACACTTGTAACGATTACAAAGAATGCTTTTATTCAAGAACAGGTTTAAGCACTCTGAAACACTAATGTACATATTTGGTTTATTTAATTAAAATTAATAATATATTTATCTTTTAATAATTATCGTATATTTTCCATTTATTCAGAGTTAATTTACCGGAATTGTTTGTAAAATATTTTCAAAACATGAAATATATTAAGTAAAATTGTTTAATAACACAACACAGTTGGTCCTATAAAATCTCTGATTGTGTTATTCAATTGCATCAGCTCATGGTATATAATACCTAATTGGTCCTTCCCGAGTGACACTAACTGTTGACTTGATCACGTTCATTTCCTTCTCTAGGTCATTCATATTTTTTGAACCATCAGCACCTATCTTCTCTTTTAAATAACCTACGAAATAACGATTGGATTTTGAATGATAATTTTTATGTAGCTTTTTCTTTTGCATTTAGATTATCTTTTTCATTATTTTTCTTAAACCTTTAATCAAAGTTCCAAACTATTGCATTGTTATATCAAAACAAATAATTTGTTTAGATATTTTTCCAATACGAAGATTTTCCAGCTCGGTTCCTCTTATATTACATTCTGAAGTCATATAAAAAATTTAATGTTTATTTTACCATGATTATTATTATTATTATTATTATTATTATTATTAAAATCAGCTTATTTAAGTAAACGAAAGTTAAGTGGATTTAATAAAATACAAAGTTTAATATAAAAATGAAAACTTATCTCGAACATCCTGTAATAAAATGCTGCGTAATTTATATAAGAAATATAAAGTAATCTGGAAATAGTTTTTTATTAATGACATCATTCATCAAAATCTTTGGAGAAAATCAGAATAAGATGACATCCTTATCTACTTAACGATCCTAAATACCAGAAAGGGCTTAACTGATACAATTCCAATTGTTTTACAATTTCATCTTTATAATCATTATTAAATAATAAGCCCCAGTTTGTAATAGGAACACTCACTGGATTGATCTGTTGGAGTAATGGCTCGGTTATACACAGTTCACAAATATCAGGACCTATAACTGGACAAAAAAGTCGATTATCATTGATATATTCATTACTCTTTCCATTATTTATTTTCTGATCTGAAACGAAGACCGAATCTGAAATGTGATTGAAATTGTTTGAAGAATTGTTTGACAAATTGGAGTTTTTCCTAATGTACACAGACACTCCGATGAGCGCAACGCACAAAAGACAACTGACAGCAGCTGTTACGATAATTAAAATGATATTCAGTTGGTTTTTTGATATGGTTTCGATTCGGAAACTTTTTGAAGTCACCATCGTTTCAATAATATTGATGTCTAGTGTAAGACTCTCTGAACACAGCTTGGGAAAACCATTATCGCAGGCCTGAAATAATTTAATTATTTAATTAACGAAATTACTTGATTACCTTTTTTTTGAAAAAAGAAAAAATATATTGAAGTTTTTTCAACAAAATAATTAAAAATAAAATAATTAATAAATTATAAATATATAACGAAAATTATTGGCTGTTCGAATTGCTTTTTTTTCACTTTTTGTTCTTTATTTTTTTAAAATATATATATAATATATAAAATATTTCAAAAAATATCGAAACATGTATGTCACTCATTAAAAGAAAAATAATTTCCACTTGATAATTTTGTTTTATTTTTTTAAAATTCACCAGAGGACAACTTTATTTTTTTACTTTAAATGTTTTCAAAAAATGTTTCATTTTCTCAAGATTAATATGGATATTTCGATGAAACTGAGATGAAAAGATTCAAGTTTGTTTTACAAAATCCTAAGGACATATTTTTTTTTCATATATACCACCATCTAAAAGATATACATTTATTATATTGCTATCTGAAATTAATTTCCTAAATTATCAAAAAATAATAATAATTAATTTTGTCCAAATTTTTATTAAAAAATAATATATTTACACAGATAACCTTTATTCGTCAATTACAGGCAATTCTCTAATTATTTAAATTATTTAAATTATTGTTATATTCACATTATTTTTTTTCACATGAAAATTACTGTGCAAAGTGCGTATGTGTTAACTATTATCCATAATTTTTTTTATAATACTATAATGTTATTAAATAAAATTCCAATTTACCGATATTGATATTACAAAATATTTAAATATTTAAATAAAATAAAAAAGATAAATGAATTTGATTTTAAGTAAAATTAATAAATTTCTTTCAATAAAATTTATTTTTAAATATAAATTAATATTTAAGATAATATTTTTCATTTGTGTGTGTGTGTAAATTATTTAATTAAAATTTACAAATGAGGATTTTAGGAAGCTTAATGAAATTTCCTTATTATAATAACCAAAAATCTATCTTTACTTTTCTTTGAAAAAGATAAAATCTTCTCACACTTTCACTTAGAATAAACTCTTACATAAAAATGTAAAGGACTTTGACTATATTTTGACTTAATTTCTGTTTCGTTGATTAAATTGAGCAAAATTTAGTGGAATCCGTAAACAATTAATCTGGATTAACAGAAAACGTTTCTTGCTTTCCCTTTATCATTAATTGATTAGGCTGATTCTGTAATTATTTTAAAATTGTAATTTTCTGAATTTATCATAATTAATATAAATTATTAGTAGAAAATTATAATTGTTCCTCATCAATTGAGAAAAGTATAACCAAAGAAAATAATATTAATTTTTTGTGTGAATGATTGTCAGTTTAAACAAATTTCTCACTACCATCAATGAAAGTAGTTGAAAAATAATTTAGATTACCGTATTTTCGCGTGTATAACCCGCGGGTTATACTTTTTTTTACCAAAAAATTTTTACTAAATGGGGGTTATACA
>JBBMKC010064133.1:0-17468 GCA_037834085.1 Bipalium vagum | reverse complement strand
ACTAATATTTACACTCGCCCATTTTATTACGCCTATTATATATACAGTACGCACACTAATAATGTTGATGTCAACAACATCTCATAAAAGAGTTTAAAAAAATTTGCGTGCGGAATTTTTCAACGGGCTGGATAAAATTAGCAAAAGGGCCAGATCCGGTCCTCGGGCCGGCTTTTGCCCACCCCTGCAATACATGATCGATCATCCCGAAGCTTCGACATAAAGCATCGCTCAATATTTTGTCCAACTTAACATTCCTAAATCTAGTGTCTATAACATCATCAAGAACTACAGAGAAAGAGGCAACACTGTCAAAAGGAGCGGCTCAGGAAAGCAAGGTAATAAAAAGACTCCACAAATGAAGAAAAAATTATTTGATGACGCAACTGCAAACAAAGGCCTGTCTCAAAAAGAAATTTTAATAAAATTTTAAATTTCTTTTGGCTACATTAATAAAATGTTGAAAGAAGAGAGCATCTCAGCCTATAAGAAACAAAAGAAGCATCATGCAACTGAGAAGCAAATTGTTTCTCAGAAGCTGCGGATCAGTCGCCTATATAGAAAGGTTTTATCAATGTGTGACGGAAATCCCAGTTTTGTTCTTGATGATGAGAGCTACTTTACTCTATTTCATCACAGTATAGCTGGTAACCAGAATTATTATTCAACATCAAAAAACAATGCTAGCGGTGATGTGAAGTTCCATTCACACATTAAATTTGAACCGAAGGTTCTGGTTTGGATTTCTGTGAGTGATGCTGGAATTTCGCAGCCATTCATTTGTCATTCAAATCTTGCTGTCAATTAAGAAATTTATTCTTAGAAATGCGTTCAACAGTGCCTTTGTCATTTCTGGACGCCAACCATGCGGATGGTAACTACATATTTTGGCCATATTTGGTGACAGCCTATTACTCCAATCTCACCATCCCTGCATTTGAGGAGTTTAAAATCAATTTTGTACCAAAGAACATGAATCCTCAATGCTCACCGCACTTGCGATCAATTGAAGACTTTTGGTCTATCCTAAAATATAAAGTTTACCAGCACAATTTGCAAGAAAAATACCTGGATCAACTCAAAAGTAGAATTAAATACTGTTTGAAAAAGTTTGATTTTACTGCTGCACGTTCCATGATGAGAGATTTGAAAGTTGAGACAGGCTAAAGCCAATGGTCCTGATTCTTTGCTTCATTGACATTTTCTAATTCTCTGATGTCCGCTGTTTAATTTGTGTTGAAATAAATTTTTTGTAACTCGATTATTTAACTTTTATAGCAGGTATAACATAATTCCAAATTTCAAGTGAACACCAGTTAGATTCTTAGGAAGTTAATATTGATTGAGATGAAATACTAACAAATTTAGAAAATGTTTTAGCGTTAACTCGATTATTTATTTAATGTTTAAATAAATTTTAGTGGTTCTTATTTATTTTCTTAATTTGGATTAAAGTAATTGACAAAATCGAAGACATCAAACGAATTTATCAAGTTATCAGAGATAGTATTGATGTCCTTTAAGGAGCCTTTTAGTCTTTTGGTTTTTGCAGAGTACCAAAATGAAATATCTGTTCGGCATATTATTAAAATTTAATTTAAAAATAAATTTTAGTGGTTCTTTTTCTTTTTTTATTTTGATTAAATAACGTTGAAACAATTAATAAAATTTATTAATGCAATACATATTTATTATTCTTGTAGGCAAGCCAAAAATGCTTCCCATTATTTATTTTCATTTTTTCTTCGCCATATGGCTTCCAATAGGTGATTTTCTATTTGGTATTTTTCGGGATTTCTTCTTGCTATTTTGTGCTTTAGTCCGGATTAAGTTCCTTCAATAGTGTTTTAAATATTTTGAATGATTAACTGTTTTATAGCTGAAAGATCCATTCTGTGGTATTCTTGAATATCCTTTCCATTCATCAATCAATTTCCCCTGATCGGTTTGGGAAAACTGCTACAAAAAATTTCTGTCTTCTGATCGTTCGACTCACCAATCACCCAAACACCATCGACCGAATTTTCTCGATGATACTTCCTTTTACCAAATTTTGCTTCATCAATTTCCACAGTAATTCCGTCATCACCGATTAAAGTATCAGTATCTTCCAAGGATTGTGAAACTCAGTCTCGGCATGCTTTATATGTGTTGTTGATGTTACTGGAACTGTTGATGAATTGCGGTTGTCACATTCGTCTTTAATAACCACAGATAACCAACAAATAAATATTTTGAAAATTTAAGTTTTGAATTATCAAAAATTGTGTCCTTTTTGATGATTTCAGTTTTATGACATCTTTTGTTTTCACATTGACATCCTTTTTGCCTAGGATGACATCTCTAATGGATATCGAGAATTGTGATATAGTATTAGAAAAAGTGATAAACTAATAATTAGCTGAACTTCTATCTAATAGAGTTTCGAAGCTGTTAGAGCTAGAAAGTTTTCGGAGTTAAAAGAAAGTGACAAGATTTTAAAGAGAAATTTTGATATCGAATTCTGAAGACGAATTTTGAAGCCACCAGTTGAATTAGATAAAACTGACTTTGATTTAATATCCATTAAAACATTTTTCTTTTATCTATTTGTTAGCTTATTCATTCATTTATTTTACCAGGGTGTTGAACCAAATATTATTGGTTTAAAAATTGCACTAGATCAGATCAGGTAAAAGACAGCCAAAGATTTCGTTAATATTTCATTAAATATTAACAGACAATAGAAAAGAAAAACAAAAATTAAAATAAACTGATCTAAAATCAATAAGTAATTGGAAATACACTAAAATTAAATTAAATATCAATAAAATTATAATTCGATAACATTTTTAATCATGAATGGTATCAATTGCCAGGTTTTTAGAAAAATTGAGACTTAATCGCTTTGAAAAAAATTTTATTCATTGTTTCATTAAAGGTTCGCAAATTACTTTAAATAAAAAAATAAAAATTTAAAAAATATTTTTAAAAATTGACTAAGAAAATATAGCAAAAAAATTCAATAACAAAATTGACTTGCACAATGTATACAACTACATGAACACATGCATGATGGATCAATCTATTACTCGTATGAACATCATGTACAGATTCCATTTCACTTTCTGAAAACACGAAGCTGTTCGACTGATAAACAAATAATGTCACAAAGGTATTACGGTTGCATTGTACTTTTTGCTATTTTTGATTTACAACTTCCCTATCTATTTGGAAGTATCTTCTTTACTTGAGCTATTGACAGAATCAGATAAAGTTTCATTAGGTGATACTTTTTTTTCTGAAAACCTTTTTAAGAAGAATGCTCTTCTAATAAGATTATGACCCCAGTGATTAGCATACCAATCAGAGTGGTGTCCACATAAATCTACACGCGATATCCATGTAACCCTACAACTTTTAGTACACAGGGGATCTATTATAAAATTATCACAAAATATCCGTCCAACTAAAGATTTTTCTGAAATTTCATTAGAAAGATCTTGATTTTTCAACATGTTTAGATTGCAAGTAATAGATTCAGAAAAAATCATATGAAGCGATCCGTTTATTGGGAGTTTATGTCCACGAAGGAAATAAAATTGTCTTGGAATGAAAGACCCATCAGGATTTTTACTAATGAATTTCATCAATTCAACCGAGTCTGACAGTTTATTGACTACTTCTGCATGTGATATATCAGGGTCCCAGGTATGACTGAAAATTCATATAAATATAAATTAAAAACAGTTAATTTTTTTACAAAATAAGATTTGATAATAAATATATTTATAAGTATGAATTAGGGTAAATTCACAGTCCATTTATTCTTACATTTTATTTACGGTAAAATAATAAATATGCAGGTAACGGGTTATATATTATTATTCGCTTACATTGAATTGATTTTTCAGACAGTTGATTAGTGTTGGTTTTTCGTGTGGAATTGATTTGAATTGTGATTTTTGGTGGTTCATGTGACTAGTTTCGCATTATAATAAAGTTTTACTGTGACTTGCTTTGATTCAATCAGGGTACGGATAGAGTATTATTGTGGGTGTTTTGATTCAATAGATAAGGTTTTATTGAGAGGAGTTTGATTCGAGTTGAGTGTAACCGAATAACGAAGACAACATCATAACAGTGAGGAGTTATGATTAAGCGAGCGCAAGTTAATATGTGAAATTATAATAGTAACATTAAAAAGATTTATTGTGAAGTTAATCAACGTCTAATACTACGAATCAACTATAAAAAGAAGTCATTCGGAATGCCATTTGAATTTTTCTGGCAGGAGGTTCGGTTTCGTGAGGGTTGATCAGAGACGACCAACTCAGTAGGGAATTCGTCGATCCAGAAACTCGATAATAAACATTAAACCTTTACATGCGCATGCACTGCTCTGACCGCTGAGCTACATCCCCCGACTAACTTTCAATTTATCTCACATCCCCCTCCTTTAAAGCTCACATCCATACCCTTAACCGCCCCGAGTCTCTTTTACTTCAATTTCTATTCCATTCCTTTACATTTATACTTCCGAGACCTCGTCCGCTGATTGGTGTCCTGGCGTGGTCGCCATGTTAGTGAAATAAATTGAGATTAATATTGTTTTTGTTATATTAAATAAATGCGTTTAACTGAAATCTTTCATTCTTTTTCATAAAAAGGAGGTGGATTTGAAGACAATAAGTCATTATATTTCATCTTTCTTCTGAAATCTTTTCCTCGAGAAGTGCTGCTAAAATTTAAAAATTTTTTCGAACAATATCTGGCATATATGAAGAGTGACATATTACTTTTTACCTAAATCTTTATTTTTTTATATATGATTTATGTTATAGACATGGGCTACACATTGTTCTGTTAAAACTCACTTCTCTGTTAACTGAAAATTTTTTGATAATATTCTCATTTAATTTGTTCAAGTACTCACAGTATTTTTATTAGAATAAAATGGGTTATTCGATCTGATCACTTCCTAAGAAATTATACCACGACAATCCAATAAAAAGGAGAGCCTAGTTTTTTAAGATGAAGACCTGGGCTTGGTGTTAGCGTAGAGAAATGAGCTGTAAAAAATACATTTCTTTTCAAATAGGATTGTAGAATTTATTATTATTGTATTAGAATGTATTTTTTCATCGGCAGTAATAATACATTCAAGAAACGATCACTGTTGCTCTTCAGAATCAATGATTGACAAAAAGAAACTCTAAATGGTTTAATTCTTTGAGGTTAATTCACGGGGTACTCTTTTGATATCATGAATATGTAAAAGGTTCTTAATTGTCGAGGTATATTCGTTATCTCGTCAATTGTAAATCTTATATCAACTGTTGCCATTAATCCAGCTAATATATGGTACATCACTGATAGGCATTCATTGTTTTTTATGATCATTCGGATCAAATTCTTCAGACCTAAACTTGGCAAATCATTTTTGTTCTTGGCGAATAAAAATGGTTCCTTTATGAATATCATTAATATTATCGATAGTTACTTTGGTCTTGATCCAAGAAAGCAGGTGTAAAGAAATCATTTATCTTTCTCTGAATTAAAAAACCTTTAAAACAAAAATATTGATCAGAAAAAAGTTTCATTTAAATTACTTGAAATGTTCATCAAAAATAATTATATTATTAAAACCACAAAAGATTTGTCATTATTTTTCATTAAATTTAACAATTAAAAAACGAAATTATTTATTGATTTAATATATATAAATAAAATAACAAACAAACAGTTTAACCAATTAAATTATCTATAAAATTAATAATTATCTAAAATTTTTAATATATATAAGCTCTGAAATTATATATTTCTAACCGTTTATCTTTAATATTGATAAATAAGGATTCAGGTTTTGCATCAATGTCTATCACAATTTTCCACGTTCTTAAAGGAATTCCATCAGAATGGCTATGATGACCTATTTTCCGAAAACTAAGCTGTTCGACTATATTATTTGGTCCATGAATCTTTTTAATAAGTTCTTTGCTAATGTTGCTCCATCCGGTTTTGTTAGTGGTTGAATTTGCTGTCAAACTGCTGATTTGATCAGTTATCCATGAGTCGATACCACCTACGAGAACTAAGCGGGTTACATCATCAATTTCAGAATTATCTTCGGCGCTGCGGAATGCTTTCTTCATCGTTTCATTTGCTATCTAATCAATAAGAAATTTATAGGCTAACCTTCCAGAAAACTGAGCTTAAAATAAAATCTTGTGGATTTTATAAAAAACCTACAAGCTAAAGAAACTTAAATGAAAGATATATCAAAAGAAATAAAAATAATGCATTTTCGTTTCTAAACCAAATCTTTGAATTTCATGTTAGATTTATTTTGACTAAAGAAAAGAGTATGGAAACAGCTTTACCCAGTAGTGAAAATCTTTTCCAAACCGGACACCATTCAAAATAATTTTTTTTAACAATGATCTCAAATTAAATGAAGTCCACTTTTTCTTCGTTCACTGGTTCTCTTCCATTTTCATCCTTTCACTCATTTTTGCAGCGAAATCAGTTAAAATTATGCTTTGGCATCAAATGATAAATAGCGTTGAAACGCTTAATTTTTCAATATATGTCCAGTAATTAATTTATTTTTAAAATATTTTCACTTTTCAGTATTGATTCAAATGAAGTATAATAATTTTTAATTGAGTTTTATTGATTATTTTTCAATTTTTTGAAGATTAACACTTTTAAGTTAATTCCCAATTTCGTTATATTATTATATATATTTTTTCTTAAAATTACTTTTTTAGATAAAAGATTTAAGAAAGACAAGCCTCTTCTGAGTTTTATGTTAAAGTTTAGAATTTATATTTACAATCAAAATAATTCTGAAGCATAACGTAATATTATTATTAAAATAATATAATGAAATTAGTAACATGAACAGTAGCACCTGTTAAACCCATTTCATTCCATAAGCCCTATTTGGGAATGTCCCTTTAGAGTGAAATTTACACTTTATTTGAAGATTTTACGAAATATTAATTATTTAAAATCACTTCTAAATTTCATCTGAAATTTGTACTATTTTCTAATTTTTGACTTTATACCTTCAAGGTAAGATTTTTTGTCATTGGTTTATTTTTAAATTTCATGTACAGTGTTTTGATGCATACCATTCTAACTAAAATTAATTAAAATATGTGATTTTGTTGGTAATTTTCTGATTGTAATGATATTATTATGGTTAGGTTTTGAATAAATGCTTTCTGATGTGAATATAAAAACTTATAAGTAATACGCCTACATTCCATGATTCCCAAAGGGGATTAGTCCTAAAATCATAGTAAATTTTTTAAAATTTTTATGAAAATTATACATTGTCTTAATAGGTCCTATGTCAATTATTATACACTAAGTAAATCAAATTTCTTTGTACTCTTGAATTCTGGAATGAAATGGGTTAATTTAGGCAAATGTAGAATTGAGGCGGTTCTCAATTTAGTTTTAATTTATGTGAGAAGGAAAATAAGAATTTTTTTTCGTTCACAAAAAAGCTTTCAAATTAAAATTGTGTCCATATTAACAGATTTCTCAGTATGTTTAGAAAATTGAAAAATAAATATGAAAGAAATTCCGTTTCCTCAATTTACAATTTTTCTTTCAAAAAAACAATAACCGACCTGAAAAAGAGTATTGGCATTGTTAATCATGTCCATAACACAAAGATGGGAAGTACTTTGCTCAGCCAACAGCTTCGAATTGGGACCGACTGATCTTTTGAATGGGTTAACATTACTGTTGGAAATACTATCATTTTGGAAATTAAACAAAGTTGGTGCAAAACAAAGACTTATATTTTTTACATCCATCTATAAAATGTTTACACTTTTTAAACAGAGAAAACTCTTTAAAAATAACTTACCTTAGTAGCCTCAGAAAATTTAGAAAGATACAGTAGAAATTTAACCAAATATTCCAAAGCAATTCTATTCTCATCAGGCAGACTGAACAAGGCCCATTTCAGACACTCGTACTGGTATTCTTGTGGAATGTCTTCAAATCATCAAGGTCAAGAGTATAAGTTAAACAAGTATTCTTACAGTTATATATGGCTAATATAGTTGACGACAACTTATTGTTTAATAGTTTATCTGGTATATCTCGAAAAAACATTTTGAGAATGTCAACCACATCGTGAACATTGAATCCTTCAAAATTCTTCCAATCTGTGAACAATAAAGACATTAAATAAATTCTTGACATGTACAAAAGTAATGATCTTTTAAGCGTACAAGAATGTTTTCTTTATTTTTTGATAAAAAAAAATTTGGAATTTCTGCTCTTGTTTATCTAAAGTAATGTTAAAACACTCTTTATATGCTACAATTCTTACAGATTTTTAAAGAATTTATATTTTTGGATTTTAAATGACAAAATTTGTGGGAACCTTTATTTTTAATGTTCAGTATGAAAATTTTTATCAATGCAAATAAAGTGCTTATTGAGTCTTCTGATTAACGTGTTTTAACTGAAAGAACTTGTGAAGATTGGTTTCAACGAAAAGGATCATAGAAAATAATGAAACAATATTTGCAGACGAAAATATAAATAAAGATGACAAGTAAATAGAAAAAATTGAATGACACTTAGCAACCCTTTTCATGCACTCACGTTAGTTTCAAAAGAAAGAAAAGTAGGTAGCCTGAAAGAAGCAACCACTTGCAAAAATTGTGATTGAAAGGATAAAAAGAAAATCTTTCATGAATCTTAGTCACTGGAGATGAAAAGTAGAATTATAAACGTAAAAGATAATATATTAATTCAGAACACAATTTTCATGGCAAATGAAGTCAAACCTAAAATGAATAAAATGAATTTCCTTTATTAACAAAATTTAATAACCAATAATTTTATTATTAAAATAATGTTATATTAATTTGGATTTTTTAAGTAGGATGAAATTACTTGGACTGTTTTTTATAGAATAAAATCGAAAACAGTGCCAAATTGGCTGACTTAGGTATTATTATTATTATTATTGCAAAAATTAAAAAATTTAATTTTTTATGTATTTTAAAATTAATATTTTCTAATGTAATTCGTTCTAAAACCAAATAAATCTACCTATCTTACTATTAAGTAGTTGCATTAATTATCACTGCTTGTTTTAATTAACTAAATTATTTAATATTTCAGCGATAATTTAAATTAATTGGTAAGACTATCTGTGATATTTAACCATATTCGGTGTTATTATCTTGTATAAAGATCTTAATTGTATTTATCTAGCATGTAAATTTGTTTTGAAATAAAATTTTGTATATATTAATACAGTCAACCCTCATTAATCCGATAACTTCATAGTCCGACAAAAAATTTATTTCGTCAATTTTCGAACGTTTCCAGACAAATTGGATTCATTAATCCGAACTTCATCATCCGCAATCGGAAAGCTCTTTTGAATTAAATTTCAAACAATTTTTAAAAGTTTCGGATTAATGTTGTTGAAATATTAAGCTTGTTTACAATTTTAATTTATTTAAATTAAATATCCATGACTAGAAAAAGAACAGAAATTACAATTCATCAAAAGGCAAAAATTTGTGCATAAAGGAGTCAAAGATAGTTTCGTTGAGTGAGTTGTCTCAAATTATCAGAAGAAAATTAAACCTAGACATTGTAATTTGTAAGTTATCAGAAATTTCGGAAAATAAAGACAAATGGGAAAATTGTGAAAGCCCAAATACTTACTCCAAAAAAATTCGAAAATTCATTCTTTGTTTGAGAATTCATTGATCGAATGAATGCGATAAATGGTTACATGACTGATGAAATTATCATTAAAAAAGCAAAAGAATTTGGACAAAAACTAAATGTTGATGGCTCTATAGATTCAAAAATCGATGTTATCTGAAATTGAAAGGTCTCCATGGAAAAGCAAATTCAATAAATGATGTTGATGTTTCAACCAAAAAGAAAAAAATGGTTGAGGAATTGATAGGAATTGACCCTGAAGTTATACTGAATATGGATGAAAGTGGACTTTTTTCAAGCATTTCGTACAAGAATGATTTCATCAACTGAAAGAAAAGGAATAAAACAATCCTAAGTTAGAATAACCACAGCTTAATGTTCAAATACAAGTAGATCAATTAAAATTAGGCTCTTTGTTATTGGACAGCAAGAAACTAAGATGTTTTAAAAGATTTAATGTTGCAAGATCCTGTAATTATCACGCAAATTCGAAAGCATGGATGACCACCGATTTGTTTAATTGTTGATGAATGAATTGAGAAAATAAGAAAATAATTTTTATCTACTTCTTCATAGCCTAAAGAAATGTTTTCAGAACATTGAAGTTATAATGCTTCCGGAGAACTCAACTACTCATCTTCAACCCATGGGTACAGGTATAATAAAAAATTTATTTCATTATTACAGAAAAAAGTTAGTAGTTGATTACATGAACTCGCTTGTTCAAACAAAAGCCTTTCTTGTTAATCTTTAAAAAGCCATATTGATACTCCATGAAGCTTGGGAAGATGTGAAAGAAGAAAACACAAAAAATTGTTTCAAAAAAGTTGCGATTATTCCAGGTCTTCACGGATCTTATGCTGAAGAAAACTTGTCATTAGATCCCGTTCTTGAGACACACAAGAATGAGCTTGACCAAATAATGATTGAAGAGGATATGATTCAAACAGAAGAAGTCATTGATGATGATGAAATTTTTGCACTGTGTCAAGAAGAATACCATATTGAAGATGTACTTAGTGCTGAGGGTAGTCAGGTCGATGACAATTACTTAAGTCTAAGCAATTTATTTCATGCATTGACATTTTCTTCAAAGCAAGCTCTTCTTTAAACAACTTTACTAAAAAAATAACCAATGATACAGTAAAAAATCTAAAAGAAATTAAAGTTGATTTACAAAGTTCATTCAAAAGAAAACTTTACAAAAGATTTTTTCAATGACTTTTTATATAAAAAATTGTCTTTTTCTTAGTAATATCATAATTAATCTGAGAATTATATTTATTTTAAATTCCTTCATTATCCAAATTAATTCAAAAATCCGAAAGGAAATCGATTTCTAATTTTTCGGATTAATGATTTTGACTGTATTTAAATTTTAAAATAATGTAATTATTTAATTAAGTTTTACAGCAAACGAAAACAGATCTATTTAATATGAACAGTTTTATTCAAAAAAAATATTTGCCGAGGCATTAGTTTTTTGTTTTCATCTCGAAAGAAGTGCTACAGAAAGTAAACAAACGCTTTCAGAAGCTTATGGCAATTATTATTATAATGCATGATTGGTTTCGGGAATTCAAGATGAATGACTTTGATTTGCAGGCTGAGTAATGTCCAGGTCAATCAAAACACTTCAGATGAAGATTTAGAAAAGATATTGATAAAAAATCGATCACAAGCAATTGAAACAATGCCTGAAGTCATTAATGTAAATAAATCTATCATAAAAAGAAGATTAAAGGCCTCTGGATATAAAAAGAAAGTTGGAAAATGGTTGCTTCATCATTGAAAGCAACAGATATAGCAAAACGAATAGATATTTATTAGACGCTGCTACCAAGCAAAGGAAAAACCATTTTGACATCTCATTATTACTTGTGATGAAAAATCCGAAACAAAAAAAAATCATGGGTGGTTTGACTATTGAATAAATTCTAAGGAAGAAAAATAAATTTATCGTGGAACTCATTTGTTACCAAAAAGGTTTGAAAATGTTGTTAGCAATGATGGACGCTATTTTGATTGTAATGTCATGTAAAAGTCTTAATATTAAAAAAGGAGTACCGTATAATCGTAAAGAGAAACAGAATAATTTTTATCAGTATTTGGCAAATTAAACTGGAAAAATGATAAGTGATAATTTTTCAACACTACATGTGTTTTCATTTTGATATTTTAATAAAATATTAAAAATGTTTGTGACAATAAAGGGAGAATATTCCTGAATGAATTAAAAATGGGTTTTTAATGATTTGTTATTATAATTTTTTATGATATTAACCCATAAGTCAGATAAAAAATTTATTAAATCATTAGAGAAAATTTCTATTTATAACGGAATGGTACATTAAACGTTACATTCTTTGATGTAAAGGGGCATTCATTTATTATTCATTTCAGTTCACCAAGTTCATATTAAGTGATTATTTCTGATTATTATTTTATTATTTTTTATAAAATAATTCCTATAATTTCTCATATCATAATTCAAATAATATTGCATATCGAGAATTGAGATCAGAAATTAAATCAATAATTGAATAATTTAATTAAAGTAATAAATTTTAAATAAAGAATTGAAAATTCCATAATATGATAATCTATAAATTCCAGTTTTATCGGAATTAAAAATTATTTATATTAGCACCTTGATATTGATAATCATTAAAATGTAATAGTTAAAGAAATATATTCTAAATCTCTATTTATCAGTTTTATTATTAATTAAATTCAATAAATATATTATATACAGTTATAAAAAAGTTAAAATTCTTTCAACCGTTAAGTTTCCAAATGGTTAGAGCAATTAGAATTAATAATGCACTGAGAACTTAAAGCTTACAATTTTTAAAAAAATCATGTTCGTATATTTGTCAATACAATTACAAATTGATTCTTTAAATTTACAGATTATCCTCTTATTTAGGAAAACCCCAATAATCCACCACAATTAGGACAAATAGTTGATCTTAGACAACAGCATCCAAAAAATTTTACAAAAGGAAAAAATCATTGAAAAGAAGAAAATAAAGTAGAAGAAAAGTATATAAAGTTATTTTGAAATGACTTCAACTGATAAATACTAGTGTTAAGTTGTAAATGTTTTTATTAAAAGGATACAAATTTTTTAATGTCAATCACTAAAATTTTTGTTTTGGTTATAAAAGCATAATAAAATTTTGAATCTCCCGAATGAAATATCCACAGAAGGATTTTTTAAATCAATCATAGTAAAACCTGATAAAGCCCAATGAGGTACTTTGATAGCCAAAATTCAACACTGTCTATAGGAAAATAGAACTAACAATCCAATATGGATGATTATTAAAATACTTTAATGACCTAGACATGATACGTAAAAGAAAAAGTTATATTAGCAAGAAAACAAAAGAAGCTAATCACGAAAAAAGAGTTAGTTAAGATTTTTGATTATTCAAAAATCTGAAAAACTTTACGGAGCAAAACACCTGTGACAGAAGAAGAGTTGGATAATGCTGTTGAATGAATTTCAATAATTTTTTTTATCATTTTGATGCTAAAGACATTTTATCTCTACTATATTTAAACCAACAGAATTCACTGAATTTATGAAGGAAATACGTCTTTTAGTACAATAATGATTTAAAGATATCCAGATGATTATAGATTTACTAACAGATATAGGACAGAAATCTTATTAATATCTTGAGAAGTACTACAAAAATTGACTTTTACCTAATAATTCGAGAAATCACAAATCGATGAATTGTACAGAATATAAACTGGGAAACCGATGGGATTTTTGTAAAAAAATTTTTTTGAAAATTTCTTATTTATAAGACTTAATTAAGAATTACCAAGAACAGAACCCAATGCTACAAGACTGTCAGAGCAAAGGACAAGTGAACGAACCAATCTACAGAAGTTGGTTTTTAAAATTTAATAATTATTTTATTTTTAATATATTATTTTATTATTTTTAGTATATATATATATATAATATGGTAATTCGAAATACCAATAAATAAAAATAATATAAAATCAAATAGAATAAAAAAATTTTTTTTGAAAAAGTAAGATAAATCAGTACGATTTGTCAAGTGATTATGGACAGCTGAAAACGAAAATACGTGCAACCATAATTATTAATGGTAATGAAATGAGAGCCACAGGTTAAGATTAAGTTTCATCAAGTCTAACAGTTTTATGGAATAGTTAATTATCATTCTAAATATCGAAGGATTAAAATGAATATAGTTCCCACATATTAATGTCATTAAAGGTGTCGAACTAGCATTAATTCTTCTTTAATCCTTAATTAATAAGGATGAATAAATACGTATATATCACATTAACATCATTCTCGTTCAATAATCAATAAAAATGGAATGGGACACAGAGTTTGTATTTATCATTGTAAGGGTTTATACTTATTATTTAAAAATACTCTTATTTATGTTGAGATTTTTTTCTTCTGAGTAAGATATTATGCTGCTCAGAAAGTTTTACACGTGTTTTGTACATTCAATTTAAAACAGCATAAGTACGCCGAAACAAAAGGTATATTGAGTCTAAACAACTAATAGTATATAAACACTTTGCGAACGAATTGGTAGATTTTTCTTTCATATGGGATAGAATTTAGTAGACCTGGAGGCAATGAACTGTTCAATTTCCCTTTTTAATACTTCTTCGTTCTGAATTTTTTTTCCATTCAAATAATTTTGTCAAGGTTTAAATAAATGGAAAACAGTTGACAAGGAATCGGGTGAGAACAGTAGATGTGACAGAATTTCACAATTTAGGCTTTTCAACGTATCCATGGTTTGCTTTTCTATGCGCAGACGAGCGTTGTCTCGCAATAGAATTGGACCTCTTCTATGATTAATGCTGAGTACATTCTTTTTAACTTTTCTTGCATAATATCAATTTCTAAGCAGTATTTCTCTACTGTTATCATTTTTCTCTTTTCCAGGTAATCGTAATGAATCACTCCATTTAAAAGCAAAACAGATTAATACTTTAAAGAGAGCAATAGGCTTTTAAATGCTATATAATATTAAAGAATCTTCAAAGAAGTTATTTGAATTATTTAAAATTTTAATGTATATAAACAAAAAACGTGCAAAACTTTCTGAACAACCTAATATTATAATATTATAAATATTTAATATTTATTTAATAAATATAAAAATAAATTCGGACAGTAAAAAAAGAAACACTAGGATTTTAATCTTTAATGACACCTAAGCTACTCACGACAATCCCAAAATTCTAAAAGCATTTAAACTTTTATTTATTAAAATTTATTTATTTTGATTTGTTTGTTTAAATTACTTTTTTTATGTATTTGACAACAATTTAAAAGTTAAAATACATATCATTGAAAATATCGAAATTGTTCTTCTCATTACCACATTATAATCAATTATCTTAGTCTGAAGAGAAGAAAATGGGAAATTATCGCTCATGACAGCACAGTTAGGAATGTCTATCCAAAGTTTATTGAAACTAGAAGTGTCCGTAATGTCCCGAAATCAGGCAGACCTTTTATGGACTTGACAAAGAAGGGTTAAATTGCAGAACATTTCACGGAAAATCCAACAAGGTCACTAAGATATGTCAAAGAAACACAGATATCCCACTGTTATTGAAAAAGAAGTAACCTAATGGGGAAACCTAAGAAAAATTCAAATCAAGTCCAAAATAATAAATGTATGAATTGTTAGTCCCGCACCCATATTTATAGCCCATTATTTTTCGGCGAAAATTTGAATGAACGTAATTATCTGATAATGTTAAAAACAATGTCGTTCAAGTAATATATTTCAACAAGACGGAGCACCAGATAATTTGCTCGAATTTTAGAGAAGGTAGATCCGAAATTTCAGAATTGTGAATGCACAAATGTTGAACATAAATAATTTTTAATAAATGGTGCATTGGTTGTAGAATTTTATAAATTATCCCGTATGGCTTAATTATGATAAAATCCCAGTGTTACTTTATTTACTTCCAGTACATTATTCTTTTATTTTCCTTTTATGCTCCTTTATCAACCAATTCTGTAATTAAACAAAAATTATTTATTATAATACAATATTTAAACATGTTTTGATCTTTATCATCCACGTCTTCAGTCATTTTAATGCTCTTATCAATTGCCTCCCGTTGATATTAAATTTATCATAAACATTTTACAAAACTAACACTCCCTCTGCACAATTTTAAAAAATCTTGATATTAAAAATTTTCTGTAAAAAATTCTTTATCTTTCAAATTAAAATAATTATTTTACTTTTTATTAAATTAACCGAGACATTAATTAAGGAGAACACGGTGCTTATTCATTCTGTAAATTAATTTTCGTTTTTATTTTGAGATCTCTAATGAGTCACAAAATTTTCTTTCCTTGTCATTATCAACATTGACAATTACTACATGAAAATCATTTTCATTCGCATATTTTCTTCCCTTTCTTTATAACCAATAGTGTGATTTAGTACCTTGCTTGATCTACTTTTTTTGGAAATGGATATAGATTATTTCATACTGTCAAGAATATATAATATTTGTAACCATGTCTGTTTTTGAAACTTTTATAAATTGAGCCACAGTAAAAGAATATTGTTCTTTGTTTAAATTTTATAACGCAAAATGGAAACATAAAAACCATATTTGGAACATAAATTAGTTTTATTCAATCTTCACAAAAACACATGGAGCAAAGGGATGGATTTGTTGGTGATGTCCAGTAATTGATATTATGATTTACTGACCCAAACCTCTTGTATTTAGTGGTATTAAAATGTAATTATGTTTGTAGATTTATTTATTTATATTCTATTCTCAGTACTTATTGGGCGAGCAAACGTCTTATCACAGTTTGACGATGATCCACCATATGAAACCTTTAAGTATAATATTTAAAATAATAATAAATATTTTCATCGTTAATGATGACAATACATCGATGTCTTTAATATTGGGGACATCCAAGAAGATACATTTTCCACATAATTTCTAGAAAATCATGTTTCGTATAAATAAAGTCTTGAATAATTTTAATAATTGCATAATGAGATCATTATTAATTCAAAAATGTGAAAGATTTTCACACGGACCAAAATCTAAAAGTGTAAAACTGAAATTATTATTAAGCTAAAATATATTGTAAAAATATTAAAACATCATTTCAGTTCATTTTTGATAATTTGCTGAAATTTTAATCAACAAAAATGTACCAGTCACAAAATAAAATACAATCTAAATCTATTATACACGATACCTATTAATAATAATCTATTCTTGTTTTTTTATTAAAGCTCATCTGAATAACAATAGATCATCATAGTCGAAAGTGGTCCTACAGTAAGTCTTAAATAACCATTTTCAATGCAGTGCTTAGTTTATTTATCCAACAAAATCAGACATTTTTTATTAAATTGTAAATTTTATTAAAAAAATTATAATTTAATATAATTATTATAAAAAATACCTAAAAAATTTCAATATCAGTACTATATAATAACAATAAATTTCGAAATATATATATGTTGTGATTGACAAGGATCCTCATTGATTAACACCTGTAATTCATGTCCTCAAAAGTTTTCGACTTATCTGAACGAGGTTTGTCATGGACACTGAAATTAGCTATACCATTTCTACCTCAATTTTAGAATTTTACATTTCAATTTTAGAATTTTACATTTCAATTTTCAAACAAATTTGTTTATTTTATTACATCCATATTTTCGTATTCTAAAATTGAGGTAGAAATGGTA
>JBBMKC010064024.1:0-17473 GCA_037834085.1 Bipalium vagum | reverse complement strand
ATTTTTGTGGAGAGAAGTATTTGGTGAACGCTCTCAAATATTTACAATTTTTGGAGCCACGTAATAGAATTTTACCCTATGTGAATATGAAATCTGTAAATTTTGTGTTAAATAAACATTAAAAATTTCTTACTTTTAATTATATATATATTTTTTTTACTTTCAAATAAAAGAAATAAATTAAATTATTATTTAATTATGTTTGATGCCTGGTATGATATCAAAAAAATCAATTTTTATAAGTGTCGGTCAATTGTGTATATAATTTAAGATTTAAGGGTTTTTAAAACTCATTGAACCAATTCATTACTTCAATATTTACTGATTTTATTGAAGTATGGTTAAATAATAAAACTTTGAATCAAATTTTTTGATGAATGCTTTGAATAATTAAAATATAACTTCATTATTTTAATCTTTATCCTGGGTGCAATTCCCTAAAAAGTTATAGATATAACTCATTAACGTTTATTACTTTAAAGGTATAATTATTTATGTAACAAATTATGAATAAAAATCTGGTCAACTAATGGTTATATTGATCTATTTAATATTGTCTGAATTGATCTCGTATAGAAAATACGATAGTTACTGTTGTTTTTCAGTTTCATGTGCCATAGGTATATAACAGACTACAAAACTTCAAAGTGACAGGTTTCTCATATATGTCTCAATATGCATTACAATTCTTCATACATCAAAACCGCAATTCTTTTCATTATAAATCTTTTTAAATCACTATTGGTTTTATCAATAACCGTGTTTGCTAACATCAACTTACATTATTTATATATCAATTTTATGGAGAAAGTCATCATCAGTTCGTATGATAATAAAAAAAAGTTGTGGTAACTAAAGAATGAAAAAAACAAAAACAATTTTAAAAATAAAATAAATTAATTTTATTGGATATAGTTACAGTAGTATTTGCATATTTTTAAGTCGGAACATGGCAAAACTTACTAATAGGCGGATTTACTTTTTTAAAGTATCAATTTATTGTCTTTCTATTGATATTTAATAAATTTAATTGATTTCCAAAGGTACATATTGTTCACAACGCATGTTTCATGGTGTACTACAGCACATAAGAAATGCAGCTTTAAGGTATCCTAGTCATGTTACAAAATTTATTTTACTGCTTAAAAAATGTATGATTGGAGTTGATAAGTGTTCCTTAAATATTGAACTAGCTCACAAATTGAAAACAACTGTATCATAATCTGTGGCTTCTTCATGGTGAATAAAGTCCATTCATTCTCGTTAAATTTATTTTCCACTTCCTTTGGTTCCATCCACTTTTGCAGGAGCTTCACCATGTGATACTTCTACTGAAGTTTGAGATAATTTCGTGGATGTTTAGCAGCATGCCGTGATGATGATGCATAATGATTAAAAAGTTAAGAATTAATTAATCCATTTAAGAGTGTAATAGACACAGTTTGATACAAAAAATTGCATACTAAAGATTCACCCGCTCATGTTTAGATGAAAGAATTTAAAATGCTTGTGTATGTCGTGCAGACTACTGAATGGACGCGCCTACTCAATCTTGCTAATAAGATAAGTAATTTTATATTTGGTGATGAAGAACTCCTCGAAACCGATCTTACTATTAGTAAACTCGAGTATTTTTAATAAACGGTTATCTTATCGGTACTTCGTAGCAGCTCACTATTAAATGAGGTTTGTTATAAAACGAATTACTAATAGGCAAATTCTACTGTACTTTGAAATCAAAACATGTCAATTGTCTGTGTAGTCATAACTAGTTCATAATACCATCATGTACTCATTTTATGACTCTGTCAAAAAGATATTGATTAACCGAGCACTGTAAAAGCACAAATCGTTATAATTTGTAAATACCAATAATGAACTAAGTTGAAGATTAATAAACTGTAATAAATCTTTTTATTACATTTAAATATCTCTTAACTCTTTATTTAGCTCAATAAAGTCGCAATTTAGGAGAGAAACCGATTTGAGGTACATTCATTTTTGTATTACATAAATGTTTCTGCTTACAACACCTATTAGATTGATTTTACATAGAAATTCTTCTTCCTATGGCACTATGAGAAAATTATAAAGGTCAACCATTTAGTTTCGATGAAATCATTACTTAAAACCTAATTAAAATAATGAACGGAAGAAAATTTTGATATACAGGGTTTAACACCTCATTTCAAATTATTATAACCTGATTTCAAATATTTGTAACTTCATTTCAAATTTTTGTAAATCAATTTCAAAAATAAATAAATTTCAAAAAATAAAAATAAGAAAATGTATTACATATATTTGCATATAAACATTTATTCATCATAGATGGGCTCCTTATTAATAAATTTTGTTAGGAATTTAAATGTGTCTGTAATAAAAATTACAATCATCAGTGCCTATTAAATTTCCTATGTTGTCGATCAATCCAAATAAATCTTTTTCAATTTTCAGGACGAGCTTGTCTGATGCTTTGTTTCCATTTTGAGAATAAGTTCTCAATATGATTTAGAAACGGAGAATAAGGAGGCAAAAACAATACCCTATAATTCCCTTCTTCTACCATTTCACGTATGACTGTCGATTTGTGGAATGGAACATTGTCAATTATGATTACCACAGATCCATGCTCTCGAATTAAATCTTTTGCTATTAATTCGGCTATAAATAATAAATTAGTCTAATTATTGTAATTAAACAATGTAGCTGAGAAAATATGTTTTTGAATTGAGATTACAAAATTTTTAAATGAGGTTTTAAACCCTGTAAATATTTGCAAATTGTTTTTTGATAAATTTATAATAATAATTAGGAAAGATTTCCGTAGAGTAGTTATATTTTTGGTTATATTTGTTTATTTTAAACATTCAAAAATAGAAATGATAATTGCAAGTTTAAAATTGAGAATTGTAACCATGTTTATTAAGATTGTATGGATAATATTGCATTTTAAAAATATTTGTGCATTTTTATGAATACCTTTTTGTAATTCGTTATTAAATTAGGGTCAGAATATTGTATTAAATTTTATTGGTGTTAGCACATTTATTTTTTAAAACTGTTTTAAATCCTTTATTAATTAATAGACCAATTTTTATAAATTTAAATTTCTCAATGTTTTCATTAGTTTCTTATTACTTTAGCAGTAATGTAGAACAACAAACTAGACCATCATGTTACTGTGGAAATTCCCAGCTTTGTCTTAATTGTTTCCAGTAAAATGCGAATATTCAGTGAAAATAACAGCGCTGTATTAAAACATTGAACAATATTTCTTTGATTATTTTAATTATTATCATTTATGTGTGTGAGAAATATTTTTGACAATCAAAAATGAATTCACATATTTCTCTCAATGTTTTTGGGGCGTTTTCTGGGAATAGCCGTCTCTATATAGTCGTAGAGATTGTTCGACGATCAGCAATCTCTTCACTTTGAGGCGGCTATTTTCTTCAATTCTTCAATAGCCCATTAATATAAACTTTATCTCAACGAAGAGATAAAGTTGGTAAAAAAATTTATTATGCCGACAACGGGATACATTTCTTTATTTAAAATTCAGTTAATCAAATATATCAAAATCTCACCCACGATATTTTAATATATTACTTTTAATAATTAAAAAAAATTTTTAATTAATCCTAATTATTATTATCAATCCCAATTTTTTACGGTTTGTGCCTTTCCTGAATTAATAGGTATTCTAATTCTGCATCTTTATTTTTTTGGTTGACGTGGGCGTTCTTTGCTTTGTATTCCCAAGATAATATATTGATTGTCGTCCTTACCAAAAATCTAAAAGAAGTAATAAGTATTTCCTTTAGCGAAATAGTATTATACTGGTGGTCAAGTTTTCTGACACACTTGTGATTTAAAAAAATCTATTATAACTTATGTTCAAAAAATAATTTAAAAAAAAGTAAAAAGTAATGAATATTAGAATATAAAAATGGGTTTCCAATATTTTCTTACAATAGACTTAATTTTACTAAAACAGGACAAAGAAAGACTATTTTTTGACACATTTATTAATAAGATAAATCTAACGATTATACAGATCACCATGCTTCTCTAATACTGTAAATAAGTAACGTCTTAACAAAATCACATTTGGAGTTTTTACCGGCCATTCCAATATTGATTTACCTGATTTTTTTCATTTATTCTTGTACTTTCTTACTTTTGTGCACCGAAGAATTATGATTTTTGATTTGTCAAATATGCAACAGGATTTCACATTGGACTCAGAGAGCTTGGGAATATCTAGATGATCTTTAAAGGATCTAGAGGACTACTTGGGGACTTATTATTGCTTCGGGTGAGAATATTGTCGATTTTTTTGTTTTTTGGTGATATTTCTTCAATTTTAATTTCACAGTTTATATTGCATTTTAGCTGCGATATCAACAAAATCAGTCATAGTTTTAAATATGTATTTTTTGAATGCCTTTTCAAAACAATTATACTTAACAAATTTTCCATTTTTAATAAATTAATATATCGTGCCATTAAATATCAAAATGCATTTCAATAAAAGTTATTTTAAAATAAATATTAAAATTAAATTAATTAAGAATTTAAATTACGCACAATTTAAAAATTAGAAACCAGTTTTAATCCTCGCTTAAAGTTCATTTAACTTTTATTATTTTGGTATTGAACTTTTAATTATACATTATTCTATTGTGTTTAACTTAACGTTTTTCTTGTATTAATTTGTGTAGACATTTGATCGATTTTGTTACAGTGACTTTTCAGGTGTTTAATTCTTTGGTTTATTAAACGTTTCATCGGGATTTTGTTCATGATTATTATAACTATTGAATTGTAATAAAATTTTTACTGTTTTGATTCAATTTGGGTGCGAATAAAATTTTATCGTGGGATTTTTGATTCAAGTGGAGTTTAAATTTGTGTATCTATAATAGTAAAACGAACACAACTCTGAAAAGTGATGATTTATCAATTTCGAGTGAAAGTTACATATTTCAGTTTAAGGAAAATAGTAACAATAATACGCAATCCCAAAAAAACTTTAGTTTTTAGTCAGTATGATTTTTTTTTATTTTTAGTCAGTAGCATGAATTTATAATATAATTTTCAATTTTTAGAAATTTTTTTTATTTTTAGTAATAATTAAATATAGAAGGTAGGTCATGATTGACATCTTAACTGGTCAATCAGAGACGCTAAAATGAACAGTAAAATAGTATATAAGCCAGCAAAAATTCATTATTTTTCTACCAGAAAATTGCCAGATAAAAAGTATGATTTATTTCGGTAATTTTATCTTGCTGACCAGGGTTTTCCCTGGCACAGCTTTTTAAATTAAGGACTGGTGATTGTGGACTGCCTGAGCAGTTCGGTGTTTTAGTGTGACTGCCGATTGTTGCAGTTTGTTTGAGGAGACTGCGTGTCGCAGTTTCTTTGTTTATTTGACGGTTTATTAACAATGGTCTCACCCTCATTAAATAAATTTTTTTTGTTTCTTTTGAAAGGATGAGGTGCGAGCTCAACAGTTAAGCCCATAGCAACCTTATTAAGACCAGTTACGCTAAGGGGTAGGTTTGCGCCAACAATACTGTTACAACCCATGAAAAATGGATTGATCATGGAAATCATGTGCTGATACAGGCCAACCATCAACTTCGACTGCCAGCAAAATATTCATTTGAAGAAGGGTTTGTTGTGTATCTGGTGGAACAAGAAAGGTATCGTCTTCAATGAGTTATTAAACAATAATAAAACTATCAACGCCAATAATTATTAACAATTGATTCAAATGAACATGACATTAAAGCAGAAACGACCAGAATGGAACAAGAGATATGAAAGTTATTTATTATTATTTTTTATAAATCTCATACATGCATGTTGCACTTTTATTATGTATAAATTTTATGTGTAAATAATTTGATTGCTAAATCCTGGTAAGAAAATTAATCTAAATATTAATGAAATATAATTAATATTCATAGAAATAATAAATAAATTAAAATAATTATAAATTTAGAAAAAATGATAAAAATAATTACTAAAAATAAAAATATTAACAAAATTAATGAAATAAATAGGAAAAGAATTATACAAAAAAATAAACATAGTAAACTTATGTTCCTATAAATAAAAATATATAAAAAATATTACTATAAATTAAAAACTTTTAAATAAAAAAAACAAGAAAATTTTTTACACTAAAGAGAAATTACTTTTTCAAGATCATATTTCGTTGAAGAAGAAACAGTTGTCAAATCGATATTTGAGCCTATCATTACCACAAAAAATTCTGTCAACTCATTAATTTTTAGCTGTCAAATCCGAATCAAGTTTCAGTTTCAGTGAATATAAAAAGCCAAGGCAATTATGAAAAGAAAAAAAGAAAAACGAGATAAAAAGAAACGAGTACAAAATTATTCTTATTGCTAACAGAAGAAACATATATATTAAATATTTCCTTCGGTATCTATAGAAGAAATACTAAGGCTCTACACCAGAATATCTTTTTATTCCGGTATCCAACAAATCAGTACATTAAAAGTAATTAATTTTTATTTATTTAAATCAGAAATAGCAATTTGATTTTTTTTAATTGCATATTTTGATTATTAACTAACGCCTAAATTCTTAAATTAAGTCGGATAGAATAATTGGGTAGATCCCCAAGTATTCTGTCAATATCAATATCAAAACTTTTGTTGTTTTTCCCTGTATTTTCTTTTTTATTTGCCTTCTCTACGTCTAGTAGGGCGGAGAGGCGCTTGTTCTATTCGAGGGCTCTTGAGTCTGACAGCGAAAAGCGAACTAAATTTTCTCAAACTCAATTCTCCAGGATTTACCAATTAAATTAAAACAGTTGTATTTTTGTTTATTTGTTCAACAAGGACACAAAAAATAAAATTTTAAAAATCTAAACATTTGTTTTGATTATTTATTTAAACCTTTTGAAGTGTTATCAAATCAATTGAATATTTCGATTCTTTATTATTTGCATAGTCGTTTGAATATTATTACTCTGTCGATTAAAAATAACCAAATTTCATTTTTAAAATCGAACACGAATGTTAACTCTAAACCCTTCTGATAACAAAAAATTGTACGAGCTACGTTAAGTTTTTGTTGTTTTAATTAACATTAATTTTATTCAATTATCAAAAACTTAACACATTTATTCAGATTGATGGCACATGAACTGTCGGAATGGTACTTTCGCAAAAATGATGAAATCATATTTTGACTCGATGAATGGATTTTGTCTAAAGAAAAATTTTTTTACAATGGCATTCACAAGTTACCAGAAATATAGATCAATGTTATAGCTAACGATGAGAAACATGTATAATATAATTGTGATGTGTTTTTAAAATAAATTCATTTTGTATTTTAAAAAAATTGATCAGAACTCATGTTTCCTTTAAAGACCTCGAAAGACAACAGATCGTTCGACATTGTCATAATCATTGTTTTTTCAAATATATCGTGTATTATTATTAATCTAATGTACTTGTAAATTAATTTGTACTTAAACTTTAATAATTAATTAATAAATTTTAAACTTGCTGTGTTAAAAAAATTGAATTTTAAATAAATTCAAAATTTACTGAATGACTAAATAATATAAGAATATTTAATTAAAAAATTTTAAGATAATTTAAATAAGAATTTTTTATCCAAATAAAATAGATTATAAAAGCATTTTGATTATGCATCGATTATAAAAATATGACTAATAGATTTTAAAAAATTGTACTCACAATATACATCCATAAATGAAAAAGGTATAAAAATAGTATTGTTAGAAATATTGTTGGAATTAGCAAAGATAACATTTGATTGTCGCGTATGTCAGTTGGTTTCATCTTTGCTGTTTATTGTTTAGACAATACAGTATTTCTATGTGATGGAAGTGAGAACAGAAGAAAACAATAAATTCATTCGACACTGTTCGGATGCCGTGTTTTGAATTCGATTGTGATTGTTTGTCTGGTACAGTGGAATGTGTCGAGCATCGTTTGCAGCGATGTCTGCGACAAGAGAATAAAATGGAGTTTTCCTTAATTGATTCTCAGTACTATTAAGGCAACACAATAAAGCAGGAAGAGAAAAACTTTTGAAAATATTGAGATTTACCCAATAAAAAATGTAAATTGTGGTGAGAGGAAACAAAAATGGATTTCCTTCCTAATTGCCTATTGTTTCCACATTAAAGGCAGCAAATGCATTCTGCGACCGTTGCATGCACACTTCGGCATTCTGATTGGCAAATTCATAATTATAAGAGATCAAATGGAATATTTTTTCCCTGGTCAAAATTAGTTTTCTCAATAGATTTTAGTACATGTAGTGACCAATAAATGTTACCATTTTCATTTTGAATTACTATTATGCGCCATTTATGCTTATGGAACCATTTTATTGTTAATAATTTTACTATTATTTAATTAGAATAATAATCATAATAAATAGTTATACATAGTAATGATAATTATATAATTAACTATAGTAAAAGTTTTGGAAACTTACAACTAACCATATTAATAATAAAAAATTATTTTTCTCATTTTCATCATTGCTTGGATTATGAATTTTTCAGTGATGTGATTGAAGAGATAGTTGAAAGTAAAATCATTATTTAATTCAGTCATGGCATGTGACTTGAGCTGATAAATAACAGCTAATGGATAAAATTTAACCTCCAGATGAACTAATGAAAAGGTTGAGCCGAAGGAAAAGGAAATGACAAGAGATGAAGGGAGAGTCATGAAATAAAACTAATTAACTATTAAGCTCAGTGGTTCGAGCTGAACTGATAATTAGAGTTCGTAGTTCAAATAGATGAGAGTGTTAAACAATATTAATCAATCAATAATTTAAGGAAAATTAAACAAAAAACTACTAAATAATATTATAGATAACATATTGAGCAATTTTCGGAAGTAGGAGCTCTAAATCTTCGCAAATTTCGTCACAAGGCAGCTTTTTATCGTAAATCGATGACCAGCGCGACTTGTCTTGTGTCAGTTTTCCAATATATTTTCTCATAATATTAATATTGAGATTGTTTGACTTGGAACATTCGAGGAAAAAAGAGCCGACAAAGGATCCCATTACCATATCTTTGTCCTTTGTCACTCCGACATCGAGGAAAAAGTTCTTCAACACTGCCTTCCGTTGACAATACGAGTTGTCTACGTTACTTTTAATAAGCAAATCTGGATTGATAACGATAAATCCTTGATTATTTGACACTTTCCAGATCATGTCAAATTTAATGGGATCAATTATTTGACAAATATCCTTCTGTTTGACATTCACCATTTTCCATAAGCCATTCAATTCAAGTGTTAAACAGTTTGTTTGTTTATTTTCCTCAGATAAAACTAGTATTTTATTATCTTTTAGTAATTTAATTTCCAATACTATGTACCGGTAAATGATTCTATCCATTGACCTATCTTCACATGTCTGGTGATTTATATTACTTTCAATAATTATTTGTTCATTTGACAATTTATTGATGATGTTGACGTCCTGATCATACCATGGAGTAAAACATCCTTCTGATGTAACATTATTGATTGAATTTGTTTTCAAGACTTCTTTCCGTAATTTATTTATGGCACTTTCATTATTTTCTTTTAAATTCGCTTTCTTCAATACAACTTGATCTGAAGAATAGTTGCGACCATCTAAAAATTTACAATGTTTCCTTTTTCTAATAAAATTAATAGATTTTCTGGATAAGGGTTTTACAGTTTCATGTAGTAGTTTTTTTTGTTTTTCAATTTCTTTATGGTCAATCTAGTTAAGACAAACTTTCATTTTAAGAATAATATAAAAAAATTTCTGAATTACTTTTATAATAAAATTTGAAATACTACTTTGCTTCATTAATGTATATCTAAAACAATATTAAAACAATGTTATAAAATTGTAAAATTAAAGTAATTCTTTTAAAATGATAAACTTTCTTTTTCAGATGCTAACAACCAAAAAAAAATATTTGACTTCCAGTTCCAGTTCAGTTTTATGGATTAGATATTCAAACCGCAAAATTTTCACTAAAAATAATAGGCTTGAAGCTTTACATGTCAACAATAAACAAATTTATGAAATAAATTAGTATGAAAACATAAGAGAAATATAAAATAGAGTTTGAAATCAATTATTTCAACGGAATTCCTTATTAGATTTTTGAAAAGTATGCTTTTGAATTCCTTTCAAATATATTCAATTAATATTTATAAATAGGTTGTATCAAAATAACATTCAATATAATAAGTAAGCCTTTCGTTATGATAATTTTATGCAAAATATCATTTAACCTAATATTTTATTTCAACTTTTGTTTTTATACAATGCTTTGGCAAATTATTTGTGTTAATTTTTAAACATTTTCATTCTAATTAAATATTTAATGCAATAACAAAATCTGATGAATAAGGTTATATTATTATTTTAAAATAGATATTCATATTAATAATTTTATTATTTAATACTAAATATTATAGAAACCTATTAATTCAAATCCAACAAAAGAGTTCTTTCAATTATTGAAAACAATAGAGAAAACAACGAAAAATCAGGCAAAAATAAAATCATACAATCCAGATGATATTTCATCATTTATTGTCGAGATTTGTCCAAAAAAAGGATTATACCAATTTGCAAAATTTCTATTTCAAGTTTGTAAAATTGATATAGTTTAAGATAATCAAAATGTGATGACAACTTAGATTCAATTATTTTCATATCCCCGGGAATTTCCAAATGTGATCTGTCTATCAGATATATACCATCCAAATATTGAACACGGAGAAGGTTATCACAATGTTTGTCTGAATTTATTCGATAATTGGAATAGGTATAACATTTACTTAAATTATCATTATTTAAAACCATAGGTATTTGAATTTGAATACTACTTTTGTCTAGCCGATATTGTTATAATTAATATAGCGATTAGGCAACACTGACGAATATTTAAAATTTAAATTTCTATGATGTTAATTAAATTTTTTCATTTGTATCACGTGAGAACAATAATTCATTCTTGAGATGATAATGATTTTTATGATTTCCTTAAAATTATTTGTCTTTGATATGTTTTATTGACTCATCCGGAAAGTTCTGTTGATTTTAAAACCTTTTATTAATAAGGATTATCATTAAAACGGTAACGTGCAGCCAAATGAGCAAATCTGAAAAATATTTCTTTCACCAGATCTTAAGACTGCCATCGATTACAAACGGAAAACATGGTACTTTGTTTTACCTCAATAATGTCTAATTTCAGGTTCTATGATTGTGAAGTACCTAGGCCAGTGATGTGGGTAGGACCTTATGGTTCATTCTCTATACTAATGAGATTGGATCTTTGGATTACCGTTTATTCCGATCGTTATAAAATTTCTTAAGCTGAAAAGAGTTGATTCACTTGAGGCCATCAAAATGTACTTAGATGAACTTTTGAAACAGAATTAGGAGTTTCTGTCGAAGAGAAAATTTTCAGTAGCCCAGCAGACGATGAAGAATGATTCATAAGAATGAATCAGATTTTGTTTAATTAAAGTGTTGTAATTTTTTTAAATGTGTTTGTAAAACCCAAAACTTTCCGGATGTCCCAATAAATAAAAATCGATATTATCATTTTTTCTTGTATTAGTGATAGTTAAAGTTTGATAAGATTGGACATTGGACATGTTTGATCATTAACCATAAATGACTACCAGGAAATGATTACAAATAATATGCTACGGATTAAAAAATTGCTTGAATTATTTACTTGTTATTTATTGTAGATCATTCGGTTTGATTGACGTCATTCAGGGACTTATCTTCCTTTTGTATCAGCCAAATCTTTCGGATCCAATTTCTTCGTTTTTTAATAACAAAAACACAAATTATGAGATATTTCGCCGTAATGTCTACACGTCATTGCGCGGTGGCACCATCGACGGTATCAATTTTCTACCCAATCCTGGACTGTGTGAAATCAATAGTGAGAATGTTGTACCAAAAGAAATCGATGGTTCTGAAAAAGAGAAACCAGAAAATTGTGACGATTATCCACTGAAGGAGGAGAGCGAAGAAAAATGTTTGGAAAGTAAAGTAGAAGATGAAATTGAACCTGAAGTGGAAAAAGAAGTTACAAATGAAAAATTAGAGAATGACGAAGTCAATGGTCTAATGACGAATAACGTGAGATTGATATTGATAATTGAAAATTTTTAAAATCGATAAATTCTTTTTGATATTCACATTGGAATGGATTTTAGTCAAATTTAAAATACTACTTTCTGGAAATGGAAGACTAAGACTTTTAAAATCGATACTACAAACATATATTTCAAAGCAATGTACTCATTGTTAATGCACCTTGTGATGTATCTAAGTATGTTTCGGCAATATCCTTCACATTCAAACACAGAAATTGACTGTGATGCATTCCTTATGAAATCCATCAATTCAGATTCATTTTGATGGTACACTGACTATTTCTTTCCATTTGAAGAACATGTTCTCAATAGGGAATATAGAAGTAGGGAATAAGTGAGACGTTTGCTCAGTAATAAGATTGGGAAGTTGAATGAAATCTGAATTACATAAATCGAAACTTGAAAAATATGTTCCGGTATATTACCAGACAATGTCCATTATAAACAAGAATGTTTACATTGATTCAAACTTTAGTTTCGATATTAATTAAATATTCAGAATTATAGGACCGATCTTGGGATTTATATTGAATAATTCTTGATCTACTCATTACTCAACAGACAGAAATATTGCGAGGGCGTGTAACGGCGGGCGTATCAATTTTAGAACGGCCTTTACTTGTTCTCATGGACACATTGAAACAAATTTCGTCTATGAAAATTTTATTTGCTTCACAATACATAGACTGAAACTCGATAAATAAATTCTTTGAGTTTCTAAGTTATTGGTATTTCCGCGTGTTCATATATTAATTGAAACTGCTTAATCGAATATTTGAAACCATTTATGTATTTTGAAATGGTTACATGAGAAAGTGAAACTCTAAATGTTGATATTCATTTTTTCGGTTGCTTCAGACTTACACCAGTGCTTTCATTAATTTATTCTTGAATCATGTATCTTCTCTCATCATTTATCTTACGTGGTGCATATTCTCCTCCTTTCTTAGCTTGATAAGAACCTGTGCCAAGCTAGCCTTTTATTATGGAGCATAATGTTGTTTGATTGACTCTCATGAGCTGAGATTTTCGAACAATGCTATGATTTGAATTATATTCTTAAATAATTCTTTGTTTTGTTTCATCAGTAATTTTCTGGAGTTTTCTTCGTACAATTTTCATCTTCATAATTTCTACAAATTCATACAAATGAATAACATAAATAAAATATATGTACTTTTTTTTACAAAATAATGCCTACATGTATAATGTAATATTGAAATTATCTTATGTAAAATTTAAAATTTTAAAATTAATCTAAAAACCCTGTCAAAAAATATTTATAAGTTTTTACAAGTTTTGATTTTATTCATTTTCTACAACGAAGTTCAATATTAAATGATTAGGTCATTTGAACTGTTGTAACACGGAAATTAATGCAGTTTCTAAGAACAATGATAAGTTTTCCGTTTGTTTTTAATTTGGAAATTGTCGTTGATGATAAAGCGATTTGATTGGTGTATTTCATTAATGATGCATAAATAATTGACCTTGAATATATAATAGCTGATTCGCCGTTGCGTAAAGTTTTGACGGTAACAAATGACAAGATAATTTTTTCAGAATGCTGCTCAACAGCTGGAGATTGTCAGTGAACCAGCTTCCGAAAAAGGTGACGAAGACAGCACTTATAATTCCGATGAAGACAAAGATCTTCCCATTCGAGATGTCATATCACCTAACGCTTTTTATTCGGATCTAATTTGCTCCCGATATGCCCAACCAGACATGGTCTCGGATTCCGAGTATGATTCAAGTCAAATATGGCATGCATCAATTATTTGTGATTATTTCGATTATCCGTCCTCTTCATATGTCAGTGATTTTGATGAGAGCAATTACTTTTATCATGACTGGGAAGGTGAGGACGATGATGATGAGGATGACGAGGATGATACAAATTATGATGAAGACGATGATTCTGATTCTGATTACCGAACAGAAAATCGTTTTATTTCCGTGCCTACAAACCAGAACGATCCATCGTATATATTTCTAAAGAAATGGGTGGATATGCGTCGAAATCTGAACATTTCAAATCAATGTCCGAAACCAATGAGCATAATCGTTTTAAAAAACGTTAGTATTAATTATTGTCAAAAATTCTTGATTATATTTTTTTCCATTTTCCATTTTGTTCATATTATTATAGACAGAATAAATTGATATTTCTTCTATTTTGTTCATTCACGTTTTATCTTATTGCCAAAAAATTAACATTTAAACGTAATATATTATGAACATACAATGATTGATAATAAACATCTATTGTTATTTTCTAATACAATAGATCGATCTCATGATCTCACTGATATTTGGTCGCGTTATATTTCGTTAATAAAACTGGACTAGTAATTAATGGGTTAGACATTTTCATTAAGGGAGAATTATCGATATTCAAATAATAATAACAAGAATAATAATATTAACATTAACAGATAATAAAAATAGATAATAGAAAATACATTAATAATAATGGGTAATTATTAGTATAATAATCAATACTAAAATTATTCAATAATAAATATAAAAAATATTAATGATTACAAATATTAATAAACTATTGGTTATTAATAATATTTCATTATTTATTTATTATTATTATTCATAAATTTAAAAAATCTTTGTAATTAGTGTATTGATTAATAAATCAATTTTAATGAACTAGCGACATCAATATTTTAGTGATGAAATCAACAATTTCAGGCCTTATAAAAGCAAAATCTGTCTTTAGAAAACATTTTTTGTCCATGAACAAATATTGAACTATTAATAATATTTTCTGGTCTTTTAGCAGACAATTTTCAGTGCATCGAAAGATTTTAAAGTAAGCCAGACAAACGCTACTGTTTGATGTATCCAATTGGAAAAGTAGATCTTTGAGAAAGTAATTCGAATGTAAAATCAAACGATAAAATTTCACTTGGATTTCAGGATTTCCTCCAACCTATAGAATTTTAAATCCTTTTTACCCATTAATTCTTTTCGTGACATTTATAAAAAAGGATTTTCACTATTACCTTTTTGAATTGTTTTCCTTTGCTTTTATTCAATACCGAAAAATTCGAATTCAATTTCATTTTTTTATGGGTTATAAGTACTTTTTTGTTATACCGGAACCTTTACAAAATCGCTCTATTAAGTTCATTTTTTGACATTAACTCCTTTGTTATTAACACCTACATGTTTTTGCATATTATCTTATCTTTCTGCATCCGGATATAATTAATTACGCCTAATCAATATAAACATACACGGTGCAATTGAACTGTCATTTATCAGCAAAATCTAAGCACGTGCTTACCAAAATTATGCTAAAGTTTCATGACTGACTCCTTCAAACCGATTTCTTCAAAATCATGGAATATTTGCCATGAAGAAATTTCATCACATCCATTCTCTTTTGCTTCAATTCTTTCTCCTTTTATTTTTTTTTATGGAAAATGAAGTAAGTCAGAGATTTGCCAAAGTTCAGGATTATTAGAGTCATCCATTTGATTTTCTTTGTTCATAAACTTTTGAGTTATTATTATTAATATTAATATTAATATTAACAATAATAATAATATTATTATTCCATTTTTCTCTGAATGAATGCTAACGAACATCGTTACAGGTACTGAATCCTTTTCGAAATATTTTTAGTACATTTTTCTTGTGCAATCCAGAAGACAGAGTCAATAATTGGCAGCAATCTTATGGTAACACTGTTTATCGAGTCAATGGAAACGACAGAACACTTCACCTAATGTTTTGGGCCCAGAACTTGAGTCGGTGGGCCATGAAGCAGATGTACAAAGTGCCGCTCATGGATTGGGCGTTCGACAACATTTTCTGGTACACGGTCTTTGTGGGACTACGGTATAAGATCAATCAAAAACTGTTTGACTTGTATGACTGTAAAGAGGCTTGTGACTCGGTATGCGTTTTTGTCGAATAGAAAAGCCGTTGTAAAGATGATATTTTTTTATGTACTGATGGAAAATGGTTGTTAATTGTTAATCCCAGTTATAAAATATTAAAGTAAATATCGACTTTCTTTTTCTGTTTTGTACTTATTTAAAAATTTGAATTTTAACAGGATGTTGTGTATATTTTTGTTATCATGGTTAAGTACTTAGTTCTGATATTATTAAACACGGTATTAATAAGCTCTTAGAACGAAGACAAAATGTCGTTGATGTTGATGGTGACTTATCGACTATTGATTTGTGTTATAAAAAGCGACAATAATTTTCTATCAAAATAATATTAGAGTGCAATAAATTTTTTCCGCATCCTTCAAAATATTTAAAAATTTAATTATAAATTTTTTTGTTTTCGGATCAAGCACCACAAAATTTATTAACTGTAGAAAACCCAACATAAAATTTATATACTAGAATAACTAAAAAAAGTTAATTAGTCTAATTTATATTTATTTGATAATGGTTTACTTTGTGCAAAGCAATTTTCATCAATTGTGAAATAATTCCGAGTTTTTTAGGATATTTTTGAAATAAATTTCACATACACTATAAAAAGAATTTAGAACATCGATTATAGATTATACATCAATTTCAGTTAATTTGCTTGAAAATCCATACGCTGTTAAATATGTTACTATTATGCCTTAACCAAAGTAACTTTCGCTCGTAATTGATAACTCCTCGCTTTATAATGATGTGTTCGTTTACTATTGCACTTGCACGAATTAAAACTCAATTTGAATCAAAAACCCCACAACAAAATGGTATCCCCTCTCTAAATAATCGCAATAAAAATAAAATAAAATATAATTTACAGTTAAAGAATAATATTGACTTTCAATTAATTATCACAAAAAAAAGAAATAGATAAATTTCTTCACCAGGAGCGACAATGGGTCCCCGGGTCATCCACTAGGTTCTTTTCAGGTCACCTAGGAATTCTCAAACTCGCTGGGTCCCCTTGTCTTTTATTCATTTTCTTTTTATTTATTATTGCTTAATTATTGTTTTTTGTTATTTATTATTTTATACAAATCAATCAAAAGCGATTTTACAATACATATTTTCAACTTGGGATTATATTATAAACAACACCAAATAATGATCAACAAAATAGAATCAATTATTATTATTATTATTATTATTATTATTATTATTATTATTATTATTATAATTATTATATTATTATTATTATACAATATATATTATTATATAATATATATTATTATTATTATATAATCATCATCATCATCATCATCATCATCAAAGTAACAGTTTTAAAGGTAA